>JAYMFT010372935.1:0-21407 GCA_038088735.1 Panulirus argus
TATATATATATATATATATATATATATATATATGGAAATTTTGCAAGAGATAGAGTGAACTGGAACAATGTGGTATACTGGGGCCGACGTGCAGTCGATGGACTGAACCAGGGCATGTGAAGCGTCCTGGGTAAACCATGGAAAGGTCTGTGGGGGCCTGGTTGTGGATAGGGAGCTGTGGTTTCGGTGCATTGATACACACGACAGCTAGAGAGAATGGATGTGAGCGGATGTGGCCTTTTTTTCTTTTGTTCCTGGCTCTATCTCGTTAACGCGGGAAACGGCGATCAAGACACGGCGAGATCCGTGAAATTAGTGGGCGAGAGTTAGCCAGCCCCTTGCTTTGACTCCCGTGAGCCGTCGCATCGGCAGTGTGGGTTCACACACCTCGCCTTATCTCGTGTGTGCTGCCGACGTTGTTGGCAGACAGACTACAGACCAACACAGACGACGTCCAAGCAGTGAAGGGATATACACTAAAGATTGATTATCAAAGGACGTTGTTTTACATATCATCTTATCTATGAATGACTCATTTACGAAAACTGGGCGGCGAGGAGGAGGGGCGGGTTAGCCCGAGATCTCATCTAACCCCCTTCGCTTCCCGCACATCCCGTGAGACTGACACCAGCTGAGGTGTCACACATTTTGCTTAGTACTCTTACCAACGCTTACAATGTAAAGTTGCTACGTTGTCTTTATGCTGTGCTTAAAGTTCTTTCGTTCATCTTGTGACAGGTGCATCTACACGATTACCAGTTTACGGTAGCCTGTCTCACCGTTGATTGTAGAGATGTTCGGAGCGGTTATTGTGTGTATAACAATCAGTATTTGAATCGTACGTTTGGCGTGCAGGTAGTGACTGGGGCACCGCATTCTTCCAACCAATCAGGAGTTAGTTTACACCGAGAACGTGTAGCGGTAGGCTGTAACCATTCTCTGCCTGTGACAGCTTGGCATTGTCATGTGTTTGTCATATGGTATAGCAAAGGTTATCACCTCTCGTAGTACTGTCATATGGCGGGTCTATAAGAAAGGAGCTAGTGAGAGATAATCTCGCAGTCCAAGACTGAACACGTATCCTTGAAGCATTAAAAGTTTTTATGTTGAGTGGAGCGGTTGTGGTGGCGGTGGTGCACTTGGATGTGTGTGTGTGTATGGAGAGAGAGAGAGAGGAACACACACTAGTGTACACTTAAATGGTGGCGGTGGTGGTGGTTTGAGGTTGCAAAAACAAGCAAGTGCTATGTACGTGCAGTCCTCTCTCGGCTGAAGTGCTAAAAGTTTTATAACACTCTCGACGCTGCAGAGCAAGGCTATGCCAAGAATTTTAAGAGAGGAGCCGAAATACTAATTGTTTAAGTTGTTTACATGACGTAACACGAGGTGTAGACGGCCACTCACTTGTGTTTTGAAGAAATTTTTATCGCTGACGAACAGCTTAATACTTCCATAAGTGACGTTCAATGCTGTATAACAGAGGACACTTAGGACAAGCGAATATTTTTCGCTTTGTTGAAGCATACCAGGCATTCTCAACATAGCTCAAGTTGCTGGTGCTAAGTGGCAAGGCCGAGTTCGTGTTACCCAAACGTTTGAGAAACAGAAAAGTGCGTAAAACAGACAGAGTTACCGGAGTGCCACAGGTCGAGCTTTCAGGACCTCGTCTGTTTCTCACATTGTGAGTTTGGGAAGAGAATCATCGCTCCAGAGTCCACCATCCAAGTGGACTCCCACTTCCCCGGATGCTGCTGAACTCTACCGACACCCCAGACCAGGTGAGGAGGCGCTACTCTGAATACCGACTTCAGAGCTTCAGTTTGGGTTGGTTGGTTACTCATACGAGTCTTACCTATGGTCAAGTTTGATAATTATCCTGTCTTCATTAAGAATTGTGATGCCTTTTAGAGCATCCAGCGGGTCGTTTCCAAGAGGAAAGTAGTTGCCCAGCCGGAGTGTTGTGTATGATAACGTGCAATCGTAAGTGCAGAATTAAACGAGCAGTAATGTTTTTCATCACAGGGCCGGCCACCTGGTCTCTCTCCTCCCAGATGCTGAACACACTTGCGAGCGTCGCTCTATTGACGTGTTTACCACAAAAAGAGAATTTTTTTTCATTCACAAAATAACCTCTCCTAACAGTGAAGTTTAAGCTAAGGTGGATAACTGTTTTATGCTTTTTCAATCCTATAAGGTCAGATCAGGTCGGGTCAGGTCAGGTCAGGTCAGATCAGGTCATCTGTTTAACCCATTAGACACACCCATGTGACCTTTAAGGATGACGAACTGACCTTAAGGCCTCATCCTTGAGACTCGGATCAAAGACCAGACCGTCACACACACACGCTCACCCAAGGGTCTGTACTGTCATGATCAAAAGGTCAACTGCTTCGCTCATTTTCAGACTTAAAACAGGTTAAGTTTTTCTTGCATACAACATTTTCTTAACTGAGCTTTGCACTCTCAGAAAAAAGAAGAGGCGGTGGTTGAAGTTTAAGATCAAACCCGCTTCCCGTCCTTGATGGAGGGAGGAATGATTAGGGGTTGTAATCATGCTGCTTGAAAACCATTTTCGTACGTGCATTTATGAATGCTAGCGTTTGCTTGCTACCGAGTCTTGGCTTTACATAAACATCTGTAGGTCGATGGCTATCTGCTCCAACAACGACGTACGTATTTGTCAGACGTTACACCTTGATTTATAATGCTGGTTCCCTAAGAGGGACACAAAACTTGGTGATACAAGACGTAGTCTGTGTTTTAGATTCCCTAAATCCTTCGGATTCGAAGTTGCGATCCCAAGGCACGACAATAAGTCCTTTGGGTATGCCTGGCGTGCCCTTTGCCGAAGGCAGAGGCTAGGCAAAAATCATATACCATCGGGCTCGGGAATTGAAGATGCATAAGCTGTAGATCATCACTGTAGAAGAACCTTTAACTGGGATCCTTTTTATTACGCATTTTGATTCTGGCTTAAAAGTTGGTACATAAAACGAGTCTTGGTTACAAGCGCCACCGCTTATAGATTATTGCTAACTCCGTCTCTAGCTCCACCGAGTGCAATAGGTACTACACATAGCTTCTCGGATGACTTCAGACTGACGATCTCAGCCCTTGCCCAGCGTGTTGAAGTGAAACGTGAGCTCTCAAAGTGTAAGCGAATCTTACCTCTCATTTTGTTCTCTACATTGATTTATCAAGTATAAACTTTCTATGTAAGCAATACCTTTCCACCTGTTTAGTAGTCTCTCCACTGACTGTGATGTCCTTTTGATGTTAATTTTGTTCTCTACTGAACATTATCGAGGCGAGAATGAGAAAGCAGTTCAGTTTCTTCAGCAGGTAATATCGACAGAGGGTGTTCTGTCACCTGTGTGTTATGCATACCACAGTTGTCGTAAGCGTTTGTTCTGCAACCATCGTCACGTAATCTTCCAATCATAAGAACCTGTTTAGCGTTAATCACAATCTCTCATTCTGAGGGGAACACTGTAGTCACATGTCCGTTCTCCATTGTATTCCATCACACACTAGTCCACATTTAGTGGGCTTACCTGCAGCAGGCTGCGGCCTGCCTTCAACAGCCTGGTTTAACTAAAGGAAACAACACGACAGCTTGGCCCCAGCCCGAGCTGTATGGGACCAGAGCCTCTGGAAACCATCGTAATGTTTACACACACGTAAGACACGTCAACCAATCAGAAGAGTCTGTTATTCCGTAACAGTCATCACACAGTCTCTCTCCCCCTGCTCAGTCAGCAGGTGAACGTTTGACATGACTATTATTATAGTGGTCACAGTATTTCAGGGTGTTGTAAGGAACATGCAAGCTGCTGTTTCGGTCTTCCAGTCAGCACTGAAATGTTTTTCCTAAGCAGAGACTTGTGCTGTTAAGGTGTCTTGGAGGACTACCTTTCGAAATCGTGTACACTGAACTACTTCCGTATGTGTGATCTTGAATTTGTATTGTAAACAGATTACTAAAGGTGGTTCCCTGGTTCTGTACGCTAGTGGTTAGCGTGACGTTTGTCCCACCATTGGGTGCAGGGGCAGGGGCCTGCTGCCATAAGTGCAGCTGAAGCCTCGCTTTGAGGGGAGGGGGTCCTGATTGATGTGAATTTAAGTGGTGTTCGTGAGCAAGGAGCTGTACGCACGCGCGCCGGGCCAAAGCGCGCACGCACGCACGTATGTGTCCAGGTGCGCTGAAGCGCGTGCGTGTGCGTGGTCAGGTTTGAAATGTCAAGGCTACAGGGAAGGTCGGCTGGCGGCGGCGGTTCAGTTATTTAGCGTCCGTCCGTCCGTCCGTCCGTCGCTGCTGCACTCCCGGGGTGCGTAGGTCTCGTATCCACGGACGGGAGATGCGTATTTCATAAGTACCACTGACAGATCGGTGCATTATGTCAAACATATCACGGACGGAAGATGCGTAGGAACGCATATCATGGACGGATGCGTAAGTCACACACACCATGGGCTAGTAGTGCGTAGGTCACAGACACACACCATGGACGGATTATGCGTAGGTCACACATACCATTGACGAATGATGCGTAGGTCACATACCAAAGTCGGACAGTACTTAGGTCACAAGTACAACGGACGGACGGTCCAAAGGCCACACATGCTACGAACGGACGGTCCAAAGGTCACACCACGGACGGACGGTATATTGGTCACACATGCCACGTCCTTTCGTTGATTTTTCAACCTAGTATGACGATAAGTCGGATATCCATGCGTTTATTGATGACACTGTACGTACGTATATTTTCACTGCATGCGTTGATAAGATAATGTATATTTACAACAAGTCGGTCTGGATATTGTCACTTGTTTCACTGCGATAGAGCCAGCCTCGAGAACCTCACTTGTCACTGTAGGTTCACAGGCGTCACTGTCCATTCTTAGAAATAGGCGCTAGAGATATGGATAGAACGCGAATTCTTAATTTCATATTTATTTGCGAAAGTTATCAAGAGGAGAGTTTTCAAAACTTGGTACATCAACCAAGTGCATCTGACCAACAAAGATACGTAGAGCGCTGCGTACTTAAACAGCCTGACGATCGTTCAGAGGAAAAAGCGCCACAGTTTTGTCTCAAAATGAGTTATGTTGGTAAGATCGAACTCCCAGAAACCAGGTATGCGAATTGTCTTCCCCTGAATTGTATTCAGCGTTTAAGGGGCCCGGACATCTCAACCAGTGTCCGACAGCCTGGCGGAAGGTCGCATGTCTGTTGAATCGAGGGAACCAAGTCTTCTGTATTTCAGGTCAAGAGGGAGAAAAAGGACTTAATAGTCAGTCTCGAAGAAGTAGAGTAAGAGCCGCTTACGACGCGAGAGCATTTTAATCCCTACTCTGTTGGATGGGAAATCCACTCGGGGCGTCTCGCGTGGCGTAAGCAACCCATATTGATTGCTCCTTCTCTCCCACGAATCCCACTCTAAGAAATCCGACAGTGGAGTCATAATGAGATGAATGAATGGGGCTCTGATAGTGAACTTATGGTGGGTGGGTGAGCTGTTCG
Source organism: Panulirus argus (assembly GCA_038088735.1). Taxonomy (NCBI): domain Eukaryota; kingdom Metazoa; phylum Arthropoda; class Malacostraca; order Decapoda; family Palinuridae; genus Panulirus; species Panulirus argus. The sequence goes on from JAYMFT010372935.1 coordinate 5,528, forward strand.
CCCCTATTCTCAACGTCTGATGGTGATGTTGTGATGTACTTCTGATTGTGGCCAGGGCGAGGTCTCTTTTGGCCCCTTTTATTCCAAGCCCTTGATGGTAATGAGATATCCCGTCCCATCCCATCCCCGTAGGATGGTGAAGTGTCCCATCCTGTCCCTGTTGGAGAACAGGTTAATAAGTCGGTGGTTTGCTGTAAACATGTTACTGAACGGGTGTTCTGTTGTGGAGAACTTGTTAATGACCTGGTTTTCTGATGGTGAACACGTAACCGGACAGGTATCCTTCTTTTGGATCACAGGTCATTGAATATACGTTCATGAAAGTTATGGTGGATGTTGTTCGGATGAGTAGATCGACATCACAGTTGGTCATTGGTTGTGATCGATGGGGCGACTTCCTTCTCTTCAGTGATTGGTAGAACCGTTCCCCCTTCGTCACTCTGATTGGTCTTGTCAGGACATAGAAAAATATCCTTGTTGGAGATGTGTGTGTGTGTGTGTGGGAAGGCAGATTTGTATTGTACTGTCTCGATCTCGTGTCGGAAGTCCCAGTGGCGATGCTCTCGACGTTTGCTTACGACTTGGACAAGCTGGGCTTGGTTTCCAAGGAGTTACCTTGCCGCGTGGATGCATCCTCGTGGGAATAATATGGAAGTTTCGCGCCACCAGTGGTGACAGAAACATGAACAAGAAGGGAACAGGATTCTTCTCTTTTTATATCTCGGCCATAAAAAAAAAAAGCGACGACAAAATTGCGGGCCGCGCTCCAACCCTTCCTGTGGGCGGTGGCGCAAAACGAGGCTACAGAGAGACAGCAAAAGCGGTCCAGGAACTGGGCCACAGTGGCTGAATTATGTAACGAAGTTACGCGTGAATGAACCGTATAAGATAGGCAGAGGTAGGTCACTTCCCCGAGCATCTGTGGGATAAGGCGCAATGGATGAAGGACGCGACAGAGGTTGGTGAATTGGGGGTGTCCCCTTTGCAACCAGGGAGGTGGTGGTAGGAAGTACGTAGTGTGGTCGCTCAGGATATACACACCGTCAGAGAGAGAGACAGACAGAGAGACAGAGTAGCTACCTCCTCTAACTCATAATTAGACGCGATTAGGGCCATGGGAACCCAGTGAAGGAGGGAGAGACCTCTTACACCATCATGAGAGTCTCGAGGGAGAGTTAACCACCCCTGTCAACGTGGCCCCTGCCCCTGCCGCCGCCACCCCGGAGCTGGTGGTGGTGGTGGTGGTGACCACAGAGTCCAATCGAGCGGCTGCCGACGACGACCTTGATGTGGTAGATATAACAGAGAGGCATAGAACCTGTTCCAGGAAGGGGGAGGGGGCGCCAAGCATACCACGTAATTATCCGGAGGTAAAACATATTCGCTTCAACACGACTGCGGACCGAACAAAACGAAATTCATTTTAGATCGTTCGTAACATTCGTGTCATCGACGACATTAGCATACTTCGTAATGCATTATCATACTACAGTTACATTACTAAATATATATATATATATATATATATATATATATATATATATATATATATATATATATATGTTTATTTATTCATTGAATTTGCTCGATTATATTTGTAATTGAACGAAATGTATTTCTTTTTTTTTTTGGAGAATCTGTGATTGCAGTTGCTAGCGTCATTGCATTGTTCATAATGCATTTAAAAGGCCTCATTTGCTGAGCGAAGCCTCTGTTTTAGCAGCCTTGTGATTCTACGTGCCAGGTGTAATATGAAGGTCTGCACTTCCCGTCCCAACACATTTATTATGACAGGATGAATGAAGAAGAAAGATAAAAGAAATCCGGGTTCACAATTACATTTTGTTTAACCTTGACTATGAAAAAAAACAAATTTTAGCGCCACGGTACGACACCTTGAGCAGGGCCGTGCGACTTTTGAGCATGGCTGATATAATCAAGTCATCATTAACTTGACCCATAAGGGTCAACTCGTAGGCCAGGTCATCATGCCCCAAGGCTGGTGCTGCCGAACTCAAAGGTCGCACCATTGTGCTCGAGGTTCGCAATGTCGTAGTGAAGGTTTCACTAATTCTAAACCCGAGTTGAGAACCTAAACACGTCAGAATAAAACAGGCGAACTCGGGTTATTCTCCAGCTCTCTGAACTTCACAAACAAATCACTTGAAAACCCTAATGAGTTCTGGGAAGCTTTGTCCACGGAAAAGACTACATGCATATTCTCCGCGGTGTTAAGGAAAAAAAGAATAGCGTGAAAAAATGCGTATAATTCATGATTCATTTCCTTAGGTGAGGTTGTATGTGGGAGGGCACTGTGAAGGCTGGTGTTTACAGCCGAACAGGTTTCGAGTCGGGCCCATGTCCCTCCTCTGGGCTTATGCCTTCCCTCCCTCAGCTTGCTGTTCTGAGGCTTTAGCGGTACTCACGACTGACTGAGAATCTCTGAGAGCTTAAGGATGGTGAAAGAGATATTGTTTCTTGTATCTTTTTTCAGAGACTTGTCGGATAGGTAGGTGAAGGAGAGACTGTCCGACCTTGGTTTCTTGTCGAAATATCCGATTAGATGACAACGAAGATCATTTTATGCATATGAAATGACATGATATGAGGTGATAAGGTATGAGAGGCGAAATTCGCGGACGAAATACTGTAAGGAACAGTCTAGTACGTCAAACCATACATGTATGGTTCTGCTGAAGCTTCAGTTCGTTGGAATAGACCTGAATTAACCTCTTGTTTCATCAAGTTGTTCCTGTTTGCTTCACATATACTAATAAAAGCAGCCTGTCAAAGTCTAGCTCGTTGTTACCTGAAATCTTCTGATGGAACAGAAAATATTTTTACTTGGCTGGGAATTGGTAGATAGTAATGTCTGTCTATATTGGTCACTTAAGTATCATAGTCACTCCCAGGTAGGGTCACCCTCTTACCTAAGGGAGGTCACCGTCTAGAGGTGCTGGTCAGTCGCTGAGCAACTACTGCCTCCCACACACACACACACACACACACACACACACACACGAGCGCACTGAGTCAGGACTTCAGGATACTAAATCTAGTTAGTAATATTGTGAAGGAAAGGCTTAGTAATATTCTCATACAGTCTACCGGTACCAAAAGTCATTCATTATTATGTATGAAGCTTAAGTTACATTAGTTTATTGTGACTTAGGATGCTTTATGTTAGCTTAGGTCACTTTACGTTACATTAATTCAAAGAAGATTAAGTTATGATATATATGGTTTAGTTATTCATGTTAGGTGTCTTTTAAGATACTTGATGTTAGTTTAAGTTAGTTCATGGTACATCAAATTACATTTAGGCAAGTAAGGTTACATTTGGAGAGGTTGTATCAGTTTACTTTCAGGTTAGGTTAGAGTGATTTCCTCCCATTTGGATTTTGGCCGTGAGTTACCGCGGCCAGTCAGCGACGATCCTGTCTGACGACCCCAGACATATGTACCCTGCCACTGAACACATATGTAGGGTGATACTGGGCCTTGTTCCGTACGTGTACTGGACATGGAGAAACTCTGTCTTGATCTGTTTTTATACTGGTAGTATTTTTTGTTTATCTCTGGAACGTGGTTGGTGAGGAGCATGGGTTGTGAATGTTGAAGTCTGGTCTGAGTTTAAGGATAGCTTGTTCTTGTAGGTGGAGTTGAAGAGGATGTTGGTTACGAAGGGATTTTTGGTATAGTTAAAAAAAAAAAAAGGTTTTAAGAGGTGTTATATTATTGTGATTTACTAACAGGTTGTTGGCAGAGATATACTTGAGTGTTGTATGGTGTGTGATGACCCTAGTATTATTTTGTCGAATTTTGGCTGATGCTCTGAGTTGTTGGTGAAGGAAAGAGTAAATGTTTTGAGTAAGGAATATACAGGGTTATGAGGATTGTAGTAAGTGTTTGTGTGTGTGTGTATATATATATATATATATATATATATATATATATATATATATATATATATATATTAGAATGTGGTTGTATATATATATATATATATATATATATATATATATATATATATATATATATATATATATATATATATATACGTTTAGTGTATATATTGGATCTTTGAAGTCTATGGAGTGGTTTTGTGTACCTAACACATTTTCAGTTTGGCTTCTGGCATTTTCTTGGGTGCTCTGGTACGATTGGTAGGGCGTGGTCGTGGTCGTGCGATACACGAGCAGGGTCATGGTGTATGTAATCCCTGGGCGTGGTCGTGGTGGTGTGACACAGGGGCTTGGTCTTGGTACTCTCCGGCCCCAGATGCGAACCACAGAATGATTATAAAAAAAAACTTGTGTTACCACCTAACAGGAGGTGTCCAGCTTGCAACAACCTACCCCCCAGCCCAGCCCAAGCCTGCTTAATACCACTCCCACACGCCCTGCACGGGTTCAGGCGCCCACACCGCCACAGATACATAACAGTTAACGTTCGCTACAGAGGCGACAACGCCCACGGGAGTGGATGTGTAGGGGCAAAGCTGGCCAGGTCTTGGAACGCCTCGGGCTCTACGTGGGCAGGAGTTCCTGCCTGGTATTTGTGGTACCTGCGTCACTGGTACTTAGGGTACCAGTACCGGTAGCCACGCCTGCGTCACTGGTCCATAGGGTACCAGTACTAGTAATTGGTACTACCTGCGTTACTGGTCCGTAGGGTAATACTACTAGTAATTGGTTCCTGCGTCACTGGACCCCAGCGAGCCTGGAGTGGACCAGTACCAGTGGTATAGCCATTACTTGTCTTTAGGTACCCCAGGCCAATACCAACAATATTAAGTCTTCAAAGGCTCCTCATCTACCACATTTTGGTCTGGGATCAAGTTGCACTGTATCTTCTCTGATCACCCAGGTTGTTTGAGGCCTTAACCCGTAGGAACACGCACCATCCGTAACTTGGCAAGTCAGACACCCTCACTAGGTATTTGTATAGTGAGTTCAGGAACTGTTAAGGTTTTTGGGTTGGTACAAGACGTTCAGTAATATTTGTTGCAAGAAATCAGTTGCACAGTTTCCAGGATTTTCCATGAGCACATTGAGATGTGCCTCTGCGCTCCAGAGATTATATTCGGACAGTGTTTGCAAAGTCGTACCCGGTAATTATGACATGTGTGCTTGGTTTTAATGATCTTTTCACGTTTTCTAACCAGACATTATAACCCGCCTTATAGGGTGATTGTCAGCACTAAACGTTGCTCGAGTCAGGTGGAACCTTGTCTCTACAAAACGCTGCCGCTACTATGACAAAGCTCCGACCTCAGGTGGCTGGCGGTGCGAGAGAGAGAGAGAGAGAGAGAGCTTCGTGCATATTTCCGCATCGCAGTCCTTGCCCGGGACACGGCGTGATCACGAAGACTCCCTCCCTCCCTCCCTCCCTCTCTCTCTTCCAGCCTTGAGTTGAGTGGAGAAATGACTTCTAGAATGACGACGCTTTGTTCGTGTGGTGTGGAATTCCCTCCTTCCTTCTCCCCTTTCCCATCTAACCCATAAAAAGAAATGGAGTTGGTGTGTTTGTGTGTGAATGTGTGTGTGTGTGTGTGTGTGTGTGTGTGTGTGTGTGTGTTGGGGGAGGTATGTCAACACACGACCAAGGCCCCGCGAACCGCCTCCTGGAAGTGTGGAGGGCAGCAATGGTGTCGGTTGCGGCCGAGCAAAACCTCCCCCTCCCTTATCAACTCAACCAGAAGAATGTGACAACTACGACACTACTCCTCTACAGAGGGAGTGATGTTTCTCGTCGTGTCCGTCGTGATTGTTGTCCGTGTTGGCGTATCAAGCTGTCGTTGCCATCAGCCTAGCTGGAGATGGCGTTCCGGTACGTGAGTGATAGGTATGCTAGGCTTTCTCAGGGGATTGAGGGGGGCGGTTGGATACGATACGTGCTCAGTATGACAAGAACCTAATAAATGTTCTCTTAGGCTTGGGCAAGTCGTCTTCCAGAATGCGAGTCCCTGTTCCACATGATGGGCAGCTTTGATAAATGTTGTGCATCGGTTTAAGTTGTGTAACCGAGTGTTGTCGCTCTCCAAACGGGTTTGAAGTTAAGCTTACGGAGGATGGACGTGAAGGCAAATTAGTGTTAAGAGTTGATTCTTGCGCTGACATTTAGTTGAATTTACAGCGTGAAAATGTAGTTTACTTAATCGATTTAAAAGTATTTGAATGATTGCATGTTATAGTTTTGAATAGAAGTTTATTCCATCGAAATTGATAAGGTCAACCTGATTCTATATCATACAGGACGTGAATTATGTACACAGCTACCGAAATATCTTTTAAGGATAACTTGTTTAAAAGCAAGTTATTTTTTTCTTGCAATCGTAATATCATTTCCGATTGCGTGACGGGGCATTTTTGCCATGATTACGTATTATCAAACAGACAACTATATTAAGTATGTTGAAATAAGGACAAATTATATTTAAGTAAGGTATTGATATAAAAAAAAACGGTAAAGTTCACCCGCGAGTGGCAGAAGATATAGTTAACGTCTCTGGCTAGGCTAGGTTAGGATGTAGGTTGCATCTGCATCACGAGTTTCTCCCAGTGCCCAACCGCCCTTGGGAGGAGGTGTGGACATCATTAAACCTAGACTCATGTTACCGTGGGTACGATCACCGACGCCTACTAAAATGCCTGTAAGGATTAACTTCCTCTACTTGCAGTAGCTGAGACTTCATTTATAATTTTCAGTCATGGACTAACTCACTTGACTATATAACAATTTCGCCTTTTAAGACGTGTTCTGATAACCTGATTTCTCTCGTGATATTTGTGACTCGTAAGTCTAGATTGGTGTCGGAGGAGTTGGTAGGACGACCGTGAGGAGAGAGAGAGAGAGAGAGAGAGAGAGAGAGAGAGATGCCTTAGACACTTCTAGGAGTATGCTATGAAAATATTCAAATAATTTAAACATTGTGATGTATCATTCATTGGCAGTAAGTGTTTAGTAGTTGTAGTTACCTCTTCCTGTCACATTTGCACTCGCTAGAACTGAAATCATAAATGTGACTCAGTTCTATATGCATTACGTTAAATGTTTTAGAACCTTCCGCAAACGTATTTTCATCTAGAGTAGAAACCCGAAAGATTTGAAGTGATAAGCAAGATATTTACTACGGTTATATTTGAATTTCTTTAAAGACTGTTGATTGGTAATCTTATTGGCTTTTAAATATACTTGAAAAACAACACATTAAGAATATCGCAATGCGTGTAGTGAGTAAGATGTTAAAAGAAGAAATCTTAGCCATCGTAGACACATGCGACAGGCTTCGATAGGCTTTTAGGGTTATTGACACGCCTGGAGTCGAGCGCTGACTCTTAATCCGTCCGCTGATCCCTCCTGGTAGACGGTGTCAGCAGTTTGTCACACCACAGTCAGCGGTCAACTTATTCTTGAGGCGCCGTCGGTCTCTGGTAGTTAGCAGACAGCAACAAGTGTGACGAATCGGTACCGCTTTTCCTGGACCTTTTTTATCATGACGATTTCACCCTTGAGCGCTGGCTGTGCTATGCGTTCAGCTCAACTGGTTGTCTGGTCAGGCAATTCGAACCAGAGAAGCAGTGTTCATCCCAGGAACAATGAATAAAGAATCTATGTGGTCGGAGGAGCTTTCAGGGGGTATGAAGAGTGTACCGGTCATTACAGTGAGAGAGTCCAGATGTACAAAAAGAGATCAAAAGTGTTGGAAGAATGGTCATGACGTTCGTGAACTCGTCTTGGTCGCTTCGTGATCCGTTCTAGATGCTTAAGGAGGGAAGAAGTAAGAGACCTCGACTCCGCTGGGATCATCCCGGATAGAACCTAATCACTCATTGTGCTGTGCAATAAGATCCTCTCCATAAAAATTTTAACGCTTGAATTTGAAAGCAACAGTGCTTCGTGACAGGAATTCAAGATTCACGTCGAGACCCTAAGCCAGGTTTCCATTTATCGACCAACCGCAAGGGTTTGTTGTGGGCAGCTGCCTAGCCTAGGATTCGAATCCGGGTGGACCCATGCGTGATTCATAGTCAGCAACTCCAATACAGTACGGAAGCCCACTGAAAATAGTGTAATGTCACATAAAGAATATATAGATTATATTCGGTTATGGTGTATTTATTAAATATACCAGTAAAATATAGAAGTAAGAGATTCACTTATCTTTTTAGAACATATATTTTATGTAGCAAGGGGTGTAGCGTGGGCACTGAAAGGATATATGTATACTTTTAGGCTAAGCTGCACTTTGGTACTGAGAGAGCAAACACCCGGAGTGGTGGCTTGGGGAGTCGGGATGCTTAAAAGCTTTTCTCACGGCATGGGAGGAATTTGGTGGTGTTTTTGTATGTACGTTTACCTGATGTACTGTTGAGTGACTCCTATATATATAGAAAAAACCTGTTGATTAATTTAACTTTATGAAAATGTAGAGACGCTTTAAGAAAGCAATGTTGTTATGGTGTATGTATGTATGTATGTATGTGTTGCGGAGATCTGGGTGGGGTGCGATAACCCTGATGTGCCTAAAGCTCAGCGGTACGATACTTTTTCCCCGGTACCGCACGAGGTCAACATTCCTCCCCGTAGTTTAGCAAAATGCTGTTCCTCTACCCAGCTTTCGCGTCATATCAGGTACATGGACATAGAATATATGTTTTCGTATGTATATAAACAAATTCTGTTAAAGATATTCAATGGGGATTAGTTTTACTTATCTTTAATGCCAGCGTTCCCGGCGCAATCAGTGACTGATCCTATCACCGTCTGAGACCTACCTTGAACGTTTAACGCTTATCATTCATCCAGAGACACACTCCTTCTGTACCAGCATCCTAGATCCTTGCTTCCTTCCTCCCCATCACCCTCACATCCTCGCCAGCAGCAGCGGCGAGACCACCCTTCCTGTTCCTCATTACTCCCGGTTTTATCTCGTATTGAGTACCCTTAGCAACGTCATCTTTGCCCGTGTGACTTGCCGGCATCGTTCTAGTACCCTGTTTTCCCTCGCCCGTAACAGCATACAGCGGGTGAGGACATTTTTACCAGTACTGATGGCCATTGCGTCAGCGGTGATGGACATAACTTGGTTAGTAATCTGGAAGGAGCGTGAGGTCTCGCTCTTTCCTCGGATGAGAGGAAGGAAGAACGCGGAGTGTAGCGTCGGTCTGAAGAACCGCCTCAGTTGAGGTTCCTAAGTTCTGTTGTATGAGGACGTAGTTTGGTGTGTCACAGTTGTCGTAAGCAAGCACCGGTGTGTGAAAGTGTAAGTGTACAATATCGCCAAACCTAGGCTACATTAGTGAAATCTTGTTAGCGCAGCATAGCCTGTTATGCCTGTAACCTGATTATGCGAAATATCACTTAAACTAACTTTGATTAGCTTAGAAGTTCCCGTTCAGTTTTTGGTTCATGCATATTTCATCCAGCTTACGTGGAACAGTACTTTAAGCTGAAATGTCTCTCTTTTTCTTTCTCGTCAGTTCCAGTGACTAGGCTACAGTCTGTCGTTCCAATGAGTTACTTTTTCATGCCGTTCAGGTTGGAGACCTTTTATTGTTTAGTGGGTGCATGTTATAATGTATATTTTGCATGTACGTTCTAATAAATGTACTTTTAATGATGTTAGCCTATGTCAGTAATTTGTTGTCTTGCTGACTAGGTGTAGATAGTAACAGACATTTGGATGTTTTCTAGCTGAACAATTTGTTGCGTTGTATACGGTGATATTGCAAAAAAGTTATTCCACAGTGGAGAGGGAGAGAGAGCAAACGCATCAAAAGTTACCTTAGTCTTACGTTCTTCGTATACTAAAAAAAGATTCTCAGTATTCTGTTGTTTATTTCCAAATATGAAGTCCTTCGACATTATCACGCTTGGATCTTGGATGCATCTCTCGTTTTATGATCTCTTGTTTTCCTGCTGGTTTCGGTATGTGACTTGACTGCTTCGATTTTTTTTTTTTTCCCTTTAACGGTGTCGATATTTTTTTTTTTTGTCCGGTTTAAGCATTATATGATGTTTGGTGGTATACTGAAAGGCTTTATTGTTATCAGTGTGTCGGTTATCGATGTCTTCAGTCTGCGGTATAGATTTTTACACCAATTCTGACTCACATGGCTTGGCGCTGGTGCCATAGGGTCCGGAAGATTTCCATTCCCAAAATATTACAACGAAAGTAAAGAAAATTGATATAGTTCATCTCTGCTGTCGTCAACACGAGCTGGATTAAGGGCAAATAGCATCTCGGTTTACTCACTCTTCTCCTCAAGACTGTATCCACAGCGCTGCGGTGAACAAAGTCTTTACCCACTTCTGCATCGCTTCTTCATCTCACGCCGCACACTAAGTTTATTCATCAGGTGAGACTGCCGTCGCCTTTCACACTGCCTCCCTCGCACATAAAATACACAGAATCAACAATCCTCCTTGTGGCTTCTTTCTCAGAAGTACCCCGTAGCTTTCAACGGGTCATTCACCGTATCTCTCCATATCTCTTGTGGTCTCCCACTCGTCGTGCCTTTGACCATACGATCCTATGTAGTCAATTATCCAGCTTCTCTTATGCCGTAAGACCGACATGATGACTACTTTTCTGTCATGTGCTTCTGCCATGATTTCTTCCGTTTACGCATCTCCATTCTCATTCTTTTGTGTAGACTCTAAAAAGCATTACTGTCTGCACGGGTTATTCGAGATAGCTTCTCTCCCTTATCGCTGCGTGATAGTTTTCGTCCCTTAATAAGGGTCAAGAAAAGTACTCCATCACGCACGCCTCTTGCATACCGAGTACTTGAGTTGCACCTTAAACTCCTCTCTCTCTTTCTCTCTCTCTCTCTCTCTCTCTCTCTCTCTCTCTCTCTCTCTCTTGCGTAACTATACTCACTACTTAATTTCTTCAATGTCATCATCACTAAATATCTTTCCCATTTACCGAAAAATATGTTTTTTTTTATATATATATTCTTATCTATACATATTGATATATAACTGATTATACTTCTCTCTCAGAAATTATGAGCTTGTTCTTACTCTCACTGAGCATCTCTCCTGTATACACATCATCAAAACAACAATCCATTCGACTGAACTTTGCATTCCATACAGGAAATCATCGCGTATCTACCTACCTACATACAGTAGCAGCTATAGGTAGCATTCGTTCCGTTCCGTTTTGTTCCTCGAAGTCGCCCGAACTTATTCATATAATGCAAGAGAATATGAAGCAATTATGGTGACATTACACAATTCCTTTGTCCTCCCATAACTTCTTCAGACTGCTATTCAATAGCGCCATTCAATCTCTCTCATCGTGAAAGCCGTTCATGACGGCAATCTTTCCCTGTGTGCCATCATTAGATAAAGAAAACTGTCCAGTTTTCTGTTCTGTTCAGTTTGTGATGTGTCTTCCTCACTTCATCAGTACTATACTGCACTTCATCTGCCCACATTCTTGTCACTTCAGAGCCTCTGTATTCCTCAGCTACAAAAGATTTAGCAATCCTTTCTACACTTTCGCAATCGTACGTCCTAAAGGAGTAGATCAATTTCCAGCCCCTGATTGAAGCACAGCTTTGAAGAAAATGGGTCCCTGGGTTGTAGAATTGACTGTATCCCACCCAACGAATAACCACATCTCTTATAGTTGTCAACCTTCCTCGCGTTTTCTGAATTACCGTCTCCAGCTCTCACACACGAGCTTGGCTGTCTCTCACCACTAACCTTCCAGCTGTCTCTCACACCCTCACCTTTCACGTAGACTTCCTATATGCACTTGTTTACCTCTTAGAATAACTTGTCGTTCTCCCTTATTTATTCGTTCATCTCTTCCAAAAAATTCCCAATTTTCCTTTTATTAATAAGCACTATGTACTATGCCTTTAATTGTTATTCATCTGGTGTATCTACATTACCTCCCCTGCATCACTGGTTTACGAAAGATTTAGCTTTTTCTCCCTCCATCTCCCTCGTCATTAGACAGCTTCCGTACAACTCTTCCACGAGTTCCTCACTTGCCACGCCCAGTTTCCTCACACACACACACACACACACACACACACACACACACGCCTCTGTTCTTCCTCCACATCACTTCAACTTTGTCTAGTTAATGATGTCGTTTAGCTTTTCTTGAGAAATTTACTATTACAATTTTTAAGTCCTCGGTTTTATCCTTCTTGCCTTTTTATATGGGTATTGTTTGTCCTATACAATTCTAAATATAATGCTCTCTCGCACTCTCATACTGTCATATTCAGATTAAGTCATCACTTGAGTTTCTTCGACATTCTGGTCATATACCTATTTCCTGCACTCTCTTGCCTGTGCCTGTACCACGTGCATTTATATATATAGGTCCTTATCATGTCCTGGCAGGAACCATACCTACTGTTACAAATCCTCTCAAACCGATTCAGGTCACCCGATACGGTTAAGTTTCTCGTCTGAATCTACTTCCTTCCCCCAGCTATTCCGATAGCATGATACCCAAAAGCATATATAGTTTTGATAAACCATGTCTTCGAGGCGTCACATCTTTCACCAGAAGTCAGACTAAATGTGTACAGCCTTTAGGAAAGCTGATCTCACACACACTTCACTCCGTTTCAGTCTGATGTCTCTCCACCCCGTACGTTTGTCCCGGTTACACTTAACATAATATTATGCAAATTGCCCTTTGAATTTGCCTCCCACTTCAGAGCGCATAGTGCGCATGCGTTCCTCATCGATTCCTCTCACTTAACCATACGATTCTGCACAACTTGCATGTAAGGCCTCATGCAACCTAACGTAGAACTGGATGGGCCCTTTAAGCTGGCAAAGACTTGGAGGGACATCTGAGGCGGCTATAGTATCCATATGATATAGTCATACAAAGCTATCACAGAGGTGTAGTAAGGAGGGGATTGCTTGGGAGTGTAGGATGATTTCTGTGACAGCCTCTGACCGTAAGAGAGGAAGGACGTCTCTTGAGTATCCAGGTAAAAATGTTGATGTCCTAGGAGCCTTGAGTGGGGGGCGTTTGTGACGTGTCTCCAGCCATTGGTGTGCGATGATGGTGTTTTATATGATTTTGTCTTGAGGTAAGGTGGTGTTGCGTCCATTCCGGTGACTGTGGTATCCCCAGCGCCAGGTAGGTAGTGGGGTCGGTGACTGTCGTTCTCCTCCTCCTCCTCCTCCTCCTCCTCCTCTCTCTCTCTCTCTCTCCTCACATACAAACAGACACACAAACAGTCGACACCATGTAACTCACATGTCTCGTTCTAAGTAACTCTACAACTTCTGGCGGTGAGCGTAACGCGTTAGCCCTACTTTCTGGCAAAAATTATTCGTAAGTACTTGTAAGTAAGTATTCATTAATGATATGAAGATACGTGATAAGACATTGACGAAGGTAATGCAAAAAAGTCTATGATGTCTTATAAGTGAATTGTGCAGGGATGAGCCGCTAAGAGGCACCTTAATGAGAGAGAGAAAAGGACCAACAGAGAAGGAAGCTACACATCAGCGCTGGGTGACCGAGGCAGCAGCAACAGTGGGGAACAGAAAGAGACAGGAGGTGCAGTGGTAGCAGCAGCAGCAGCGTGTGTGTCGTGGGTGAGCTAGCGAGCTTCAATGCCCTGCAGCGCCGGAGGGTCTTCTAACGTACCGCCTCACAATACAAACCTTCACTTTTGTATCCACTTTCATCCAGTCACAGCGACCCTCGTCTCTCTCGGGATTACGGCTGACGGAAGGAGAATTATGCCCCAATGTTACGTAGAAGGTGAGTGAATGGCGCCCATGATGATGGCTGAGTAGGGAGGTGGATGACGGACGGGTGGTGGTGCACGCTCGGCCGCGTCCCAGACTACTTCTTCCTCAGTCCACTCTCACTTATGTGGAGACGACTGACTACCCTCGCGTCCGCTGTCTGCCTCACCCCCACACACGCTTCACGGCGCCTCTCACAGGATAGACAATAACTTCTCAGTATATCCTATTTTCAAGTACTTTCCCTCCCTCCTTCCATCCTTTCTTCTTTCCTTCCTCCAGTTCCTCTTCCTTCCTTTGCTTCAGTCTCCTTCCCCAAAGTCACCTCATCCTTACTTACGATTCTCCCTCTTCCTTCTCTCCGCCGATTCATCTCCCTAGTTTTTTTTTTTTTCTTCCTCCTCTCCTTCTTCATTCCTAATGATTCCTCCTCCCTCTCGCTTATACGACATCTCCTTCTCCCTTCTTAAGACTCCTGATATCTCTCCTCGCCCTCATCACAGGATGAAACAACGACTCCCCTCCCGCCCCGCGTCTCTTTCATCAAGACAAAAGCCGTGTACAAGACAGAGCGTGACGAGCGTCATCGGAAATAATAATAGGAAGCCACAGGGTGAGCCGGAAATGAGAGCCGCCCTCCCATGGGAGAGGTGGAGGAGGGGGACCTCGCGCCGCCGGAGTCTTTCCCGTGGGATGGGCGGGGACACACCACTCCCCCTCCCGACCCACCGGAGTGTCTCCCCCCCCTCCCCCTCCGCACAGTGAACTTCACGGGTTGTGGTTCTCCCTTCGTCAACCCTGTGGTGGAGGAGGACGCCGTGTGACAAGCGCCAGCGGAGGGGGACTAGAGAAGGCGTGGCCGTGACGAGGGAGAAACAGCGAAATTGCTAGACAGACAGACAGAAACAGAGAGGTTGCCTAAGACAAAAATTTGTCAGGAACAGATGTAACACGTAGCTAAGGAGCTTAGAGAAAGAAAGAGAGAGAGAGAGAGAGAGAGAGAGGGAGGGAGGGAGAGGACTTCACATGTCTCAGACTTAGCATTAAGGCACTAAAACACTTAAGCTTCCCGCTGCTCATGATGTGGCTGGTTCTGTGCTTGTCTGTAGCTGCTGTTAAAGCTGACTCTTTGGTTGTTCTTGCTGCTGCTTCTGCTATTTAAGCTGACTCTGGTTGTTCTTGCTGCTGCTTCTGCTGTTAAAGCTGACTTTTTGGTTGTTCTTGCTGCTTCTGCTGTTAAAGCTGATTCTTTGGTTGTTCTTGCTGTTTCTGCTGTTAAAGCTGACTCTTTGGTTGTTCTTGCTGCTCCTGCTGTTAAAGCTGACTCTGGTTGTTAAAGTTGACTCTTTGATTGTTACTGCTGCTGCTTCTGCTGTTTAAGCTGACTCTTTAGTTGTTGCTGCTACTCTTAAAAAACTGAGCTTCTAATTTGTTTCTCCAGTTAAATCCGACATATTGTAATTTTGTGTACTATAATTTGTCCTCGGAGGAAGCAGATTAGTAAGCTGTGGTTAAGTCAGGAAGAAGTCTGTTACGTTTGGCGTTGCAGGTTAATTATTAAGTGTTGTGGATGCAGGTGGTGAGACGAAGAGCCCCTGACCTGTGATGGTGATGAGTCACTGTATTTAAGTTAATATTCGAGTCAACCCTTGACCAGGGAGGTTACCGTGTTCTTCCGGAGGTGGCTGTTTGCATACGCCTCCCTACTCAGATAGTGTGTGTGTGTTTGTGTGTGTTTGTGTGTGTAATGGTGTGGGAGGAAAGCCAATGCAAGGTTTGGAAAGATTTGATCGAGTATAGCGTGTTTGCGAGTAGGAAGGGAGGAGGGTGGGTGTTTCCAGTTGAAGGTGGGTTTGTGTCAAGGGTGCGTGTGTGCTTGAAGGCACCATAGGTGTCTGATTTGTTTACGGGTAAGTTGGTAGGGGGGTGGGGGGTAGATGCGAGGGTCTCGGAGAGATTATGGGGTAGATCTACAGTATTTGGATGGTAGGGGTGCATAGGAAGTGTATGACTAGGTGCTGTTTGTGGATGGCACGTCCACGGTGAACTAGTATAATATATATATATATATATATATATATATATATATATATATATATATATATATATATATATATATATATAT
>JAYMFT010372946.1:0-21407 GCA_038088735.1 Panulirus argus
TAACTGGTGAAACGGATATCAGTGAATCTTTACAACTAACTTATAACTAGTGAACTGGATATTAGTGAACTCTTACACTACTACATCATTTAAAGAGTTCAGTTGTTATAAGAGCATTTACTATACTCAGTCCAACTCCTTCACATATTCATACAGTCCTGTCACATCTGTAAAAGTTGTAGTTTGGGATCCACACCTTACTGCTCGTATGGGCTTAGTGTGTTTCAGTGAAGGCCACAAATACTGCATTTGACTCATTTAGCAACCCATTTATATATGGGATTATATTTGTTCTATGTGACTGAAGTCCCTCTATGTTGGCATATATGAAGGACTTTACATGGCTTGTCCCTGTTATTTTCAGGGGTAATGTGCTCTGCTCTGCCTCTTAGTAAAGTGTTTTCAGTTCCTTCACCAATCTGAAGAGGAAAGTCTGTTTCATATCCTCCTCTGGTAGCACTTCCCTGTCTCTGTTTAGCCCTGTGTCTCTAAATAAAAAAAAGACATGTATTGTTATTGTTATTGGCACAAGGGAAATGTTTCGTTGTCCCTGATATGAGGTGTTCTCAAAGAACTCGTTCAAGCAGCACCTCACTCAAGTAATTGTTTGCACTATTTTGTAGTGCAGAAATTGCTTCCTTCCCCATACCAGCATTTTCTTTTCTTAAGCAAGTCCAAACATCTTCTTTAAATCTACAATTTCCCCAGTATGATATGCCAGTCTTGCCATACATACAACATCTTGCTGCATAGTATCAACAGCCTTTGTCCATCCCTTAAGTGTGTTGTTCATTTACCGAGTCACACCTCACTCTCTCCGTGTCTGCAGCCAGGCCTGACACATTTTCCTGGCTTCCCCTCTCCCCCTACTCCTTCCATACTTGAGTCAGCATCAATGTCCCCTTCTGCAACCAAATCTGTACTAAAGGTTTCTTAGTCTTCACTTTCTCCCTCTCCTTCCATACCTATGTTAGTGTCCCCATCAAAATCTTTTTCTAATCATGTTTCTGTCTGCCTTTTCCTGGCTTCCACATTCTCCCTCTCCTGCCATACCTAAATCAGCAGCTGTGTCTCCTTCTGTGCTCATGTCAGTGGTTGAAGTTTCCTGACCTCGACTTTCAACGTACATTTCCATTGAGGACTCTCCCTCTATAGCTCTATCAGGGTTCACTAGGTTTGTTAAAATACTCTCCACTGAAGCATTTCCAATTTCTGAGTTTTCATTTGAGCCTAATGGGAATGTTGTTTGACTTCTTTCACTTGATGGAGAGTGAAGGTAGTATCTTTAAAACTTTTCCATATTCGTCTCAGTTTCCCATCTAATATTTCCAAATGCAATAAGATGTGTATCTGCAGTACATGGCCAACACATACTGTCTGCATGTTAAGCACCCCTGACATTCTTTCATCATGTTATGGTTTACGCTTGCACAATGATGTAGCAGGTTTTCTTACAAGATAAGCAAGCAGTATCCCACTGGCTGTTTAGGGCATTCTCACATTTAAAACAGCTACGTCATGTTTTTTCACATTACCCTTATAATTATCACTATTATTATCATAATAACTGTATGGATGTAAGGCATGGGCTGTAGATAAGACTGTGTGGAGGAGGGTAGGTGTGCTGAAAATTAAATGTATGAGGACAATATGTGATGAGGTGGTCTGATTGAGGAAGAAATGAAAGGGTAAGACAGTAGTGTGGTAATAAATAAAGTGTGGTTGAATGAGCTGAAGACGGTGTGCTGAAATGGTTCATAGAAAAAATGAGTGAGGAAAAGTTGACAGAGGATACATGTGTGAGAAAAGGAGGGAACAACGAGAACACAGAGACCAAATAGGAAGGTTAAGGATGGAATGAAAAAGATTTTGAGTGATCAGGGCATGTGGGTAAAATGCATGCACACAATAGAGTGAATGGGAATGATGTGGTACACAGGGGTCAAAGTGCTGTCAATGGACTGAACAAGAGCATGTGAAGTGTTCAGGGTAAACCATGGAAAGGTCTTTGGGGCCTGGCTGAGGATAGGTGCATTACACGTGACAGCTAGAGAATGGATGTGAGCAGATGTGCCTTTGTTCATGTTCCTGGTGCTACCCTGTTAATGTGGAAAAAAAAAAAAAAAAAAAAAAAAAAAACTCCCTCATTACAACTCAATAACACTTTATGCACATATGTATTATTTCTATTCTGTTCATTAAATGTCAATTTATCTTTCTCTTCTTCAGCAATAATCTATATGTTTTTATATATGTATATATATAACTTTTAGTATTTTGTTTGACATTCTGCCCTCTTTATCTACCACCTTTATTTTCTCTCTAGTGAATCAGGTGTCTCTTTCTTCAGCTCCTCCATTATCATCAGCTTCATTCCTCATATTTGTTTAAACTCCAGGTTGCTATCAGCCATTATAACCGGACCTTGTGACCTAGAGGGAGGCTGCTAACTGTATTATTTGCTCCATGTGTTCATTTTACATTTCTTCTTTCTTTATGGTTATTCAAAAATATTCGTTGATTACACCTGTTTTCCTGATGACTTCTTGTTTATGACTATCGAAAAATACCTACTGTAGATACCAGTGTCTTGGTACTGCGTGCCATAGGTAATGAGTTCATGACTTGTCTGCAGTAGCATGATGCCAGAGGATATTCTTTCTCACTTTAATTAACATTTCACTAAACACATAGTGTACTACTTCATCCAACTTTAGCTGAAATGATGTAATATCATTCCAGACTATTCCATTTTCTTATTCTCATTCTACTTTGAAGACCCAGGAATATGTAAATCATTTTGCACTGGCATAATCTCCTGATCAGCTCATTGAGCTGGTACTCACTGTCACGTGAAATATATTCTTTATTTTCCTTCTTATCTAAAAATGTCACCTGTTATTTCAGAAATTCAACCTGCTATTTCAGAGATTCAACTACAATATCTGTTACAGCATAACCAGACTAACCTAGCCACAGCAGAAACTCAGCATAGGTTTCAAATGTTGTGAGATATCTAAAATCTTTTACACAGTATGCTCCCACAGGTAAGGATAGAAGTGACTCCTGGGGCAAAGAAGGTATGTACATAGAAAAGTGTCATTTAGTGAGTATGCATCACAAGGGTCACCCCTCACTGTACCTATCCCTTCATCTTTCTCCCATTAGGTAATATATATTCCAACTTCTGTGATATACCACAGCCATATGAGTTTTGTTAGCTCAACTGTTGGTACATATCCTTTACATTTACTTGTATTTCTTTAATAAATGGATCTCACCCCTTGCTAATCCTTTACCAAGCAATGTACACATTAACTTCATCACTAAAACACAATAAAAAAAATTAAGTTGGCTCATCTGTTAGTACATGTCCCTTATGTATTTCTATCATATCATAATGGGAAACAGAAAATTAGAAGACTTTTCAGTCCAAATCATGATTGCATATCATCGACCTTTTAAGGACTAAAATTAGTTTTAACATATGCCAAGAATACAAAATACAACATGCTACTGATTTATGAGACACGTGAATGATAGAAAGATAAATATATTCCTTCATTTTCAGATGAAACTACTGCATATTACTACAATGTCCATTCCTGACTAATGATAAGCTTTATTAAAACTACAAAGCAAACTATGGCACCTTTACTCCACTATCAAGAAGTAAGAACTTAAATATGCCCATGACTGGCAAACAAACCTGCAGTGGATTAGAAGTGGCCCTTGGTCATGTGAGTATGCTTCATTGATGCGCCGAAGGAAGGAGAGTACACCAGTGGGGTGTTCTGGGGCTACAAAGTCTTTCCACAACAAATAGTGGTACTGCCGAACTTCATGGGTATGTTGCTCATCACCTTCACCCCACTCTGCCCGCAATGTGCGAACCATGAAATCTGAAAGTAAAATAATTCATATATAAATCAATTACATCATGTAAACAGAAGATATCTTACACATTAAACATTCTGTTTTCTATATAAGTAACCTTTAAAATCTTATCGAAATTAAGATGTCATGGATAGGAAATAACATAAATACAACAAACTGCCAAGTAACATTTTTTACCTGTTCAGTAAGAATAATACAACAGTTCTGCTTGATGTAGTATTGCTTTTGCTAAAATGGAGGGGTATGGTAATTTTTGTCAACTCATGTTACATATCTGTGAATAAAAACTAAATCTAGAGGACCCTTTAATTTTTCCTTCTTTTTATAGTACAGATTAACATGACAAGCACAAAATATACTCCAATCATGATCATCTTGGGAAAATGAAAAAGAGAGTAAGAAAAATAAAGAATTAATTAGAACTCTACTAATGAAAAAGAGAGTAAGAAAAATAAAGAATTAATTAGAACTCTACTGATGTTTGTAGACAATACTCTTTTAAAGGTAGAAAGGTTATAAAAAGGTAAAAAATGAAAGATGGGAGAGAGTTTAACAGCTTTGCTGTTTGAGGGAAGAAGGTGGAATCATAACAGATACTCCAGATGTGGATGACCTCCACACTGAAACAACTAGAAGCAGCAACTACATACAAGTCAAGAGTCAAAGCCTTAGTGGTAGGGACATATAAAGAGAGTTCAAGAAACAATGGCCAAAAGGAGAGGGTAAAAACATTACAGTAGACATAGAGAGATATGGTTAAAGAAAGGTGATATGTGAAGAATTCATATGTAAAAGATGGAAGACTTCTGATTCCACTCTAGCTACTAAAGAGGTCGAGGAAGAGCCACCCTAAATATGTAAGCAGTAATACCTACTGGGGTGAATAAGATGCCTGCAAATGCAAAACATCTGCTCAAAGGAGAAATAATAATGCTATCTAATCAAGACCCCTAGCTTTTGGTGAAGAGATTTTGCAATATCGCAATTATATGATGTTAATGATACAGATATGTACCACATTTTGTGTTACCTTTACTTTCCTGTAAGAAGGTACCAGAATAATTTAGTCAATATAGGTTACTGCCTGTTGCCTACCAGAAAAGTCATTAAGTCAGACAAATGCCATGGATTTAAATTCTGATGAAGAGAAATTCTGTGAAATCTATATCCTTTCCTGTCCCAAATTAATGGGACTTTACCTACAAACACGAATATACACGCTGCAAAGTACACATAGCTTGACTCAAGATTATTATGCCTTAGCACGCAGAAAGAAATACTGGGGAAGTTTCACAGGCCAGAGTGTGGCCATACTGGTGATCAGATACAAGACAGAGATTCAAGATGTCTCACTTTCCTCTCTCACATCTACCTTCTTCTCTGGCCAATCTATCTCCATGGTTGTCGATGGATCAGCCTCCCTCCATTTCTCCATCAACAGCAGTGTCTCTCAAGGTTCTGTCCTGTCTCTTACACATTTTCTCCTTTTTATTAATGATTTCCTTTCTTCCACAAATAACCAAATGCACTCATATGCTGACGTCTCACCACTGCATTCCTCTTCATCCTTCAATTCTGCTCCTTCTTCTTTCACTTCTCTCTCTTCATCATGTACTTTAGTCCTCTAATTCCACTCACAGAAAGAAGTACTTTTTTGCATCTTTCTTAAGAAATTTCTAGCTCAATTTTGTGTTATGTACTCTGTCTGGTCTATCCCTACATCTCTCAAAGAAATATTTACTGTCCACATCATCACTCTGTTTTCAAGACTTAAATGTTATGGTCAGGTCATCCCTCATTCTTCTCTCTTCCAAGGTCAGCAAATTTAAAGCCTCAAACCCTTCCCCATAAATTAACTCTTAATTCTGGTACCATATTTGTTTCTTTCCTCTGGACATTCCCCATTACCTCTGTGTGCTTCTTTAGAAGTGGTGAACTTAGGAAGAAGAGTCTTGTTTTGGCCTTATGTTAGATGTGAAGTGACTACTAAATATTTCCTTATCCAAATACCTGAGAGCTATTCTAATATTTGCCATAAGGCATTTTGCCTCCTTAACTATTCTTCTAATTTGGGACTCTGGCAACGAGTCAGAGACAATGAAAACCTCCAATTCCTTCACACACTCAAAATCCTGATACTTATTTCCAGCTAGATAATAATCATATGAAGCCTTTTTTCATTTGTCCAATCCTAAGTACTTCATATTTGCTAAATTTTTATCAGACCCCCTTTGGATTTTGTTTAGGTCTTGTAAGAAGATGCAACCCTCCTTGCTTTTCATTTTCCTCATGACCTTTCATCTGCAAGCATATTTAGGTAAGAAACAACAGCTTTAGGAAAGTCATTTACACAGATCAAGAAGATTAATGGTCAAAGAACAGAACCCTGTGGTGGTCTGCTTTTAATTTTGATGCATTTGGAGAAGGTGCCTCTGACATGTGTCCTTTGTTCCTATCGATTGAGATATTCTTATTTACGCTAAAAGAGTTTCCCCCTTATTCCTACCAAGTGCTCCAACTTCTTAATCAGCCTCCCATGTGAAACAACATCAAATGCTTTCTGGCAATCTAGGTACAAACAATCCAACCAGACATTCCTTTTGACAGAACTCAGTCTCTTATAGAAATCTAAGAGGTTTGTTACATATGATCTCTACCAAAACTGCGGTTTCTCACGTTATTTCTCCTCTATAGAAAGGCATTTACTCACTTTATTATCATTTTTTTTAGAACATTACTGACCAGTACCATCAGTGAGACCAGTATGTGGTGCATGTGTTGGAAATGAAATGTCTGAAGACAATGTGTGGTGTGAGGAGGGTTAATCAAGTAAATAATGAGATAAAATGTGTAGTAATAAGAAGAGTATAGTTGAAAGATCTGAAAAGGGTGTGCTGACATAGTTTGGACATATGGAGAAAATAAGTGAGGAGAGGTTGACAAGGAGGACATAAAAGTCAGAAATGGAGGGGTTAAGGAGAAGGCTGAGACCAATTGGTGATGGAAGGATAGAATGAAAAAGTTTTGAGTACTTGTAGCCTGCATATGCAGGAGGATGAAAGGCATGCAAAGGACAGAGTGAAGTGGAGCAATGTGCTATACAAGGGGCAATGTGCTGTCAATGGACTGTGACAAGGCATGTAAAGCATCCAAGAAAAACCACAGAAAGGTCTGAGGGGCCCGGTTGTGGAGATGATAGCTGTGATTTTGGTGCATTACACATGACAGCTAGAGAATGGATTTGAGCAAATGAGGAATTCCTTTATCTGTTCTGGTGCAACCTCACTACAGGTTGAGCAACCCTTATCCAAAATGCCTGGGACTTAAAGTGTTTTAGACTATGGATTTTTCAGATTTTGAAATATTTGCATAAACATAGAGATATCTTGGGGAGGGAACCCAAGTCTACACACATAGCCTGAAGGTAATTCATACAATATTTTTAATAATTTTGCACATGAAACAAAGTTTGTGTAACACTGAACCATCAGAAAGCTACAGTGTCACAACCTCAGCTGCCCATGTGGACAATCTGTGGTTGTTTGGCATCACTTTCAATCCTGAATCAGAATTCGTATACTACTGATAAGCAATCATTTTTTTACACTCATTCACACATAAGTACTTAACAATAAAAAATATGAAATACCGTTAATACAATGAAAAAAATAATGTGTTTAGGGTAACTTAGCAGCACAGTAGCATCAGCAGAATACCTGTATCAGCTGTTAAACAATAACAACAAAAAACTGAAGATTTTCAATTTCCATCTATGATGCTGCGTTATGATTAAAAAGTAACAGTGCACTGCATTATATTTTTTAGGTTTCATTTGAGATATAAAAACTAATAAGCATTTAAATTATGATAATTACAGGTAGCTGTATATGTAATGAAAACTAACTGTGAGAAGAATTTCAACATAATAATGCTACTGGTTATATTATGCTTACAAAAGAAGATAAATGCAGCAACAAATACTAGAACTACATATGGCCTCAGAAACTTGATAGTGAGGGTACATCACTTTTGACATCATCGTGAGATGGAACATCAGAAGTTGTGGGATCAGGAAGTGGGTCCTCTAGGGATGAGGCATTCTGCTGGATGGCTTTTTTTTTTTTTTTTAAATGTTTCCTTCAGAGTCATCTTCCTCATTAAATTGTTTTTGTCTTATAAGTCTCTTTTTGCTTTTATAAATTGACATGATTTCTTGCTATGTTGTGAATGGATGCTGCTCCAGTCCATATCATCATATCGTCTACAGGCACTTTTTTGCAGTGTTAACAAATCCATCTTTACTGTCTCTCCTATCACAATCACTTTCATTCAGAACCATTTCAGCTATTTCACTATCGTTCAATGAATGAACAACTGGAGCCTCATTATCTGCAGGCCTTTTTGACATTTTCAACAATATCTTTGTACCACAGAGCAGAGAAAAAGCAAAAAACACAGAGAGTAATGCACATAGGTCAGGTGGTGACGATGGTTTGCAACAAACTGGCACCAACAGAGTATTTGAGCCCAGCATGGGCAAGTGAGGTCGTGTGGAATTTTCCACTTGTAACATCATGTTGCCACTCAAAAAGTTTGGATTTTGGAGCATTTCTGATTTTGGATTAGGGAATTGGGTCATCTAAATGGATGAGGAGGCAATCTGTTGGATGGCATTTTTAAATGTTGCCTCTAGAGTCATCTGCCTCATTAATAATGGTTTTTGTCTGAGAAGTCTCTCTATGATTTTATAAACTGACATGATTTCTTCTTCTGTTATGAATGGATGCTGCTCTAATCCATATCAACATATCATCTACAGGCACTTTTTCTGCAAAGTTAACAAAGTCATCTTCATCATCTCTCCTATCACAATTACCTTGATTCAGAACCCTTTTAGCTATTTCAATATCAGTCAGTGAATGAACAACTGGAGCCTCATTATCTTACTTTCCTCGAACTGTTCTTGCTTGTATTTTCATCCCACTCCAGTTCGGCAGGCGCCCTTTTTCTTTTCTATGCATCACCAGTGAGGTAGAGGGGCAAACAGAACCTTTAACTCACTGGCGGTGCATGCAGAGGAAAAGGGGCACCTGCCAAACATGAAGTGGGATGAAAATACTAAGCAAGGGCAGTTCGAGAAAAGTAAGAAAAAAGACTGAGGTGGCTTACATAGTGACAAAAGACAACATGAATCACCAGGAGGGCTTTGTGTGCCTTGCTAAAGTGGCTGTGAGACAGATCACTGCGGCAGAGGAGGGGAGATCAAGCTTGACTGAGAAAATGAAGTCAGTTACAGCAGGGCCGGCCAGGGAGAATGTGAAGGAGCTGGCAAGATCAAATCCCGGGTGCAACCATTCGGGAGATCACACCAGATACCCAGGAGGCTGAAGGCCAGACAAAATGTATATAAGCAGGAGTCATGTTCTTCTGTAATCATTCTGTGATCAAGACTCGAAAAGTTGGAATCAGTATAGTGTTTCGCACCCAATCTGTGTTTCTCTCACCGCATCACATCACCAAAGCGAGTATACCCAATGCTAAGAAAAATAAGTGCAATATGAAATACGCATGATGAGGCATTTGAGATTATTTATCTTTTAATTTTTTCAATCATTTTCAATAAATGTGCTATTATTTACCTAGCCCATTAATTCTGTTTTTATGTTGAAGGCTCCATTCACGGACAAAAGTCCATATCAAGGCCGGGCCTTAATTAAAATATAGAGAGAATTGAGAAACAGGGAAAGAAAAGACAGGCAAAGTGTTTACAAATTTTTGAGAAAGTGAAAGACTTGTCTTTTGAAATGAATCAGGTCATAGTTATTGAGAATGACATGAGAAGGTAGAGAGTTCCAAAACTTCAATGTGTAGGGAAAGAAGCAGCTATCAAAACGGCACACCCTTGAGTTGCCTATGGCCACACAATAATCATGTGACATAGCAGCTTACTGAGTATTTCGTGGTCTAGCTATTGGTGGGGGCACACAAGCAGCCAGCTCTCAGGAGAAAAAGCCAAAGTAATATCTATAGGAGAGGGAAAGTGAACCAATATTGTGGTGTAGGGCAAGGGGGTCAAGTTTGGAAGCTCGCCTGGGACAGTTTATAAGCTGGACTACTTTCGACTCAACTCTGTCAAGTAAGGAAACAGAGGTAGAACCACCCCAAATATGAGAGCAGTGATCCATACAAGGATGAATCAATCCTTTGTATAAATGGAGCAACTGTTCAGAAGAGAAAAAGTTACAACATCTAAACAGGACAACCAGTTTCTTAGAGGCAGATTTAGCTACTCCCATAATGTGGAGTTTCCAAGAAAGAGTAGATATTACAGTAATGCCAAGTATGTTCATTGAGTCTAGAGGTGGAATTACAGAACCCTCAAAGGAGATACGAATGGTGTGATGAGTTTTCAATGAGAGATTGGTAGAAATTGGGGCTTGGAGGCATCAAACTTAACAAGGTTTTGTGTACCCAGTGAGATATCCTGTTGAAGTTTCAGTTTATTGTGGAAGCTGTGTCAGGGTGAGATGCAGATCGAGTGAGAGAAGAGGGAGCAGAATTGAAGGACGTGGATGAATGCAGTGTTGAGTCGTCATCGTATGAGTGCAATGAATTATTTGTGAAAGGGAGAAACTTGTTAAAAAAAAGAAGAAAAAGTGTAGGGGACAGGACAAACCCTTGAGGGACACCGCCGTTGATGGAGAAAAGGGGGAAGGCAGATCCATCAACAAACACAGATATAGATTGGCCGGAGAGGAAGCTAGTTATCAAAGAGCAAAGTGAGGGAGGGAAGTCAAAAGAGGGGAGCTTAGAGATGAGACCCTGATGCCACACCCTGTCAAAAGCCTTAAATATGTCAAGGCCAACTACATTTGATTCCCCAAAATTTTTCAGGGAAGATGACCAGACATTACTAAGATAGGAAAGAATATCACCAGTGGATCCCGCCTTATGGAAGCCATAATAGTGATCAGAGAGAAGCCTGTGATTTTCAAGGTGTTTAAGGATATGAGAGTTGAGGAGGGATTCAAAAACTTTGGAAAAGGTAGATGTCAAAGCAACAGGACGATAGTTAGAGGGGAGAGAACGGTCATCCTTCTTAGGGATGGGATATATCAAAGCATGTTTCCAAGGAGAAGGAAAAGTTCTGGTTTGTAAACAGAAATGAGCAAGCATTGGTGCAAATTCAGAGGCACACTTTCAGTACGTGAGGATGGATGCCATCAGGACCATACAACTTGCTTGTGTCCAGAGAAAGAAGCACTTTTCGGACAGTCTGAAAAGAGATTAAGGAAGAGTCAGAGGATCAGTAAGAGGAGCATCAGGGGGTAAAGGAATGTTAGAGTCATTCAAGGTAGAGTTGGAGAAGAAATGGGGACCAAAGAGAGTTACTTTGTCAACTGGAGAGACAGCTATAGTACCTATCAGGACAGAAAAGTGAGGGAAAGGTAGTGCAACAGAAGTTGTTAAAGGAGACGTTCTTGTACTTCCTTTGAATAAAGGAATGCTTCGCCTCACGGATAACGTGCTTGCAGTGATTACAGGCACTAATAAAAGCAGAATGGTAACCAGAGGTAGTAGAGATTTTCCAACCCATAAATGCCTAATCCTTGCCTGAATTGCTGCAGACCAGGAACAGTTGAACCATGGATTGGATGAAGAAGTAGTCTTGGAGGAAGAGGGGGAAAATGTTTCCGTTCCCACAAGAATAACCTCTGTTATAGTTTGGTGGAGACAGTAGCATCAACACATAAGAAACAGTAATATACCCAGGGAAAGTCAGAAAAGAAGTTACATAAGTTATTCCAGTCAGCTTTGTTCAGATGCCAGTATTTACGCTTAGAAGGGGCTACTGGAGGGGGAGGTGCTGTTAGAATAGATACATTTATGAGAGTATGATCAGATGAACCAACTGGGTGCGAGATGGACTAGAGGTGAAAAACAAGTTCAGAATATTAGGAGAATGTCATAGTGATCAGGTATATGGGTAGGGTGGGATATAATTTGCTCTAAATCATTGAGAATGGAGAACGAGAGGGCTTTGATCCCTCCATCATGCATTTGGGAGGAATTCAACCATTCCTTATAGTGAACATTGAAATCCCCAAGGTAGAGGATCTCGGCTTGTGGGTGAGAGGATGTCACAGTCTCATGGCAAGAGTTTAGATAGTCAAAGAAGGATATAAAATTCATAGAATTAGGAGAACGATAGGCAAAACAGAGGACAAATGTGGTGGTAGGGAGAGCTTTGAGCCACATAACATCATAGTTTGGAGATTCAAGGTCCTTGAGGCATGCAACAGGTATGTTTATGTTAGAGGAAGCACAAACACCACCTTTGAATGAATCAGAATCGTGAGTGGAGATTATAGTTAGATGTGAAAAAAGGACTAATGAGAACATCATTAGACAACTGTATCTCACACAGAATGTAAGATAGGAAAGGTACTAGACCGATGGTGTTCAATTGAGGAGAGGTTACTAGAGAGACCAAGAATGTTGGTACAGTGAACAGAAACGTGTCACAGACAGGGAAAAGTTGTAGGAGGGGTCAGTACTACTACTGCCAAAGCTCTCCCTCTCATTGGCAGTGGAGTCAGGCTGAAACCCAGAGATTCTTAACACCCCAGGATGCCAGGGACTAGGGGCCACAGATTTAACTGACACTACCATCATGATACTTATAATTGTTTGAGCGGATAGGAATTGCCAAGAGTGCTTATGTGAAAAAAGTAATAATAATAATCAAGTATGATTAGGTGTGTGGTGCATGTAAGAAGATGGCAGGATTAGCCTGGTAGTTTATTTTGATGAGACAGTTAATAAGACCAGCAATCCTGACATGGAGATTGTAGGAAAATTCCAGGCACCACTTTAACGCTCCTCAGTCAGGACTGCCGTACCACCCTGTGTGGCTGTTGTCAACAACCTACTATAGACAGAATGCCAGTAGTCCATCTGTGGGTGAGGCAGAAAGAAAAGACAGTTACCTAGGCCAGAGGAGTGCATCTTGATAACCATTGAAGTGCTGGCTCACTATGCAGCCATCATCAACCCTCCTGATACCCAGGTGGATAGTTCTGGTAATGTACCTCACTGGTCAGTGGTCTCCTACCAACTGCTACCTACCCATGAATGTATCCTAAGTGCAATTTTTGAAGCTGAGCTATCTCATTTACCTTATAATGATTGAAGACACGGGGGAATCCATATTTCTTTTGAATAAAAAATACACAAAAATTATGCATTTATTTGTGTATGACACAGAATTCAGTTTCCTGTCTATTGTCAAATAACACTTGTGTATAAGTACACTCACAGTTGTGATGTTGAAGGCAGAGAGTAGTAGTAGCAGTGGCACAGCCTGGTGGTGGGCTAAAAATTTTTGCAAGATAAACTTAAATATCAGCCATGGGGAAGGGTCATGACCCATTTCTGTGGGTGGCTTCACAACAAATTGTCTAGTGGTGGGTAAAATTTGCACAAAGTATCCCTCCACTGGTTCATGAATTATGAAGACAGGAAAAACCATGATCCCTGCCCTGACACATAATCTTGTGATGGATAATACCTCTAAAATTATCATCCTAATTATCCTGGTTATGGAACAGTAATGAAAAACATTATGTCCACTGCTGTGAAAACACTGATCCCATCCACAGCCTCGACAGGGTATGGCCCTGGGGGATGAGTCATGATATAATGTCTGATGGTAACAGCAAATGCATAGACTGTTGAATGACTTATAGGGAGGAACACTATGATATGTTTCAGTTGATAAGTAAGATAAAGAATAGTGGCATGAAAAAAGTGAGTGAATAAATGACTTAACAAGGTGATTGTAGTAGGATTAAATAAGGAGAAAAGAGGCCTGCAAGGCGGTGTTCCCGCTAAACTCATGCTTGTTAATATTATGTAAAAACTGAGCCTAATTTTCTCTTTACATAATTCTGGGCTGATAAAAGACTTAAAAGTAACAGTTAATAGTTACAAAGCTATTTAAGGATAAAATAAATCTCCAATATCCCCTCACTCATATGTGACAACCACTAGATGTAATCAAACTTATTTGTAGTGTGAAAGGTGTAATATTTCTATGCTATTCACCACCAACACTGCCTCCATATGGTATTTGAGTCTTCCATATATTTAGGTAGGAGTATTATGCAGAAACATCAGGCACAAGCATTCAGTTGGAACATTAGTTAGGAGCCACTGCAAATACTGTGCTAGACTTGCCCTCTTCTAGTGGCCTGTTAAGGGTGAGGTACTAAAGGATAAGAAGCAGCACTGGAGTTCACTTGTTATGGAAACTCTATTGCAGTGGCTTCCCCCTTGAGGTTGTTCCAGAACAGAACAGGTGTCAGAGATAGTAAAAAGAAAGATACAATTCCCTAAATATCCTCCCAACACTTGCCAGCCAGTCTCCATCAGTCTGAATCAGTGTGGAGATCAAAACATTTTTAAATATAATCAAATTATTTACCACTAACACCATGCTTGTGAATGAAATTATAGCACATCCTGAAAACAAGCTTTATAAAAACAGAGAAATGTCGTCTTCATGTCTTTTTGTCATACCAGGAGCTGTCATACATGTCATTCAGGAGACCACACCGAGTAATCTTAGATACAATATTAGAGGAAAATTAAATCTCCAAGCAGAGCTGAAGAAAATGAAACTGGAGGATAATATAACAAGTCATGAAGAACAGTGAACTTATATGGTAGCTGCATGGCAAGTTTTAACCCTTAAATAGTAGTCACGCACTGGAAAGTTCACTACAGTGTATGAAAAAAAATAAACAAAATTCCCTTAAGAAATGATAGATCTGCATTCAAAAGTAACTGAATAAAGGCAAAAAATTATAATGTTAATTTTGTATTGACCTGATCCACGGCTAAGTGAGGGGAAGAGGTGGGTGTGGATGACACTTTTGACAATTCCTGATTGGAAAGGAGGACATGCAAATAATGTGTCTTTCTCTCAGTTGAGAAGATCTGATAATATACTTCTATGTCCAACACAGGCAAAGCTTTGGTGATATATAATATGATTATATCTAGAAATTAACACCTTTCATGCCATAAGCCAGTGTGAGGGAGATTAGCCAGAACATTTGGGGACAATAATCAAAGATCTGACTTTTTCTTCATCTTGAACTTAATTTTACACTCATTTCATACATAAAACACAGTATTCATGGTAAAGAACATGATAAAATTTGGAAATATTACATTTAATACTATAATACAATAAGTGTGGGGAAAGCAAGTAGCTGGCACATGTTGGAAGAATACTGCAAGCATTTCTTTCTTTGGGAATACTCTAGCTCTTTAACTA
The DNA here is from genome assembly GCA_038088735.1 of Panulirus argus. Lineage (NCBI taxonomy): Eukaryota > Metazoa > Arthropoda > Malacostraca > Decapoda > Palinuridae > Panulirus > Panulirus argus. The sequence goes on from JAYMFT010372946.1 coordinate 15,242, forward strand.
CCATCTGTGACAGAAGTCCTCAATCGCTCCAAGCTTAAATAAAATGAAAATTAATCACAGTTGTTATGTAATTTCTTCAACAAGCATGCAGTCTAAGGGGATGCCCCCCTCCTCTTTAAGTAATCATGATAAAATCACTAATTCATTAATTTCTTCACATTTCTCATGTTTTTCTTCTTATATCCCCCTACAAAGAGACACATATCCTCCTGTTAACTGAAGTCATATAATAGTCCATGGAGGTTTCACTAACTTTTTGAAGGCTGGAGTTATGACTTCCTGGGATTCAATCCTGGAAGTCATAACTTAAAAATTATGGTATCATACTTTTGTGCCCTATGTAGATTAGCATGCACTGCACTGTATTATAGTAGAATGGTACCTCAGTCTGCCATGAATTATTACTATATGTGTTTTCTGACTATGACTTATGGACTATCGTTGGTTGAAACACAATATGAACTTATATGTTTCTAAGGAGGTACGTCTCTAATTTAGTCATATATATGCTTTGGCATTTCTTCCTCAGTTTCTCTGACATATTTTGTATGCTGGGAGGTAAAAAGGCCTGAGTGTCAAGTGAGTTGCAAATGCATGTTTTATTGTTTATTTCACCTACTCCAAAAAACTGATAATTATTATGTTTTTATGTAATATCCGTAATTTATTTTTTTCATTGTAATCAATGTGAATAACTGATAATTTTTCAATATAAGATTATAAAAGTTTGTATAATCACAAAATCCAGCAGAAACAATGATGTCAGGTCTGGCTGGTGCTGGCAACAGTATATCCATATATGTTAGAAACACCTTCTCCTGCCTCATTTTGATCAACTATGCTAGAGTCAGAGTCTGTAACATCACTCTCCATCAGATCATCTTCTGACTGGTCCTCTTCATCTGGCAAAAAGCCACCTAATTACCTTCCGAGAAATCTTATAAGAATGTGCTGTCATTGGCAGGGTTAGAGGATGTCTGACTGTGGGGAGAAATTATGCAGTGCCAACTCAGCAACAACTCAGGTCCAGTGGGTGACCTTGAAATAAAGGCACAAAGTTTGCTGCATTTATTTAAATGTAAGGAGTCGCTCCACTCACGTAAATTTACATCTGGAGGAGGTAAGGGGTTAATATTCCAAATAATGCCAAAATTCCTCAGAAATGGTTAGGGATGAAAGGTTTAAAATGTAAGGAAACTTTCCCTGTAGTAATATTCTCCCTGATTATGGGCACAGATCTCCCAGAATCAACATGAGAATAACACATTCAGGTTTGGTGTGGATACTGTGTCATGTCTTTTGCTATTATCCACCACGAGGAATGATTCATCTGTTCATTATGGAAAAGAAAAGCTTGGGATGACTAGATCATCTTTCTTGGCCCACTTTATCTCAAACTAAATTTAGTCGTGCAGCATTAACAGCCAATTTTCGTCACACAGTAAGGACTCCACACAAACTGCAAATTAATCAGTTTCCATTCTGTCCCTGAATTACAGTGCAGAATTTTACCATGTATATGTAAATATTTTGCCACCGCCTTTCTTCCACAAAAAAGAAAAATTAAGCATCCACAATTAAGGTACAATTTGGTGCATTTTTACAATCTGTTTACAGTGTAACTGTGTATATTAATATCTGCCACAAATACGACGTGAAAAGATAAAATAACAGTAAATACAAATCATAAATGCCTAAAGATGCAATACTGATCTAAAATTGTAAGTGATGTGTGGGTACTATTATTTCATGGCAAACTGGCCTGTAATTTTTTAGGCTGAACACAATCATCTTATCAATTTACAGCACGTTGGTGTTTATAGTCTAACCTGGAAGCGGCTGGATAGAAATCAATATCCTTTTATTAGCAAACATGCAAAAATAAAGCACTACTTGAAATCAAACTACAGATTCATGTATGGTTAAGTAAAGAAACAAATAAAAACCTTGTATTAGCATATTTATACATAAAAATGCTGTAAATCATACTCCTATAAATATATATTCAAGAATAACATTACCAAAAAGCTTTGTATCAGCTATATACAGCAAGTTCATAAACATGATAGTAAATAGGTTATAACTAGTAATATATAATATTCACAATTTGTAAATCCATGTTCAAAGCATCAAATGACAATAGGGTAATAATAAAAATATTTCATTAACATTCTTCACTCTTACATGGATATTAATTCAATAGCACACCTGTTAGAAAAACATCCACCAAAGCATGAAAGTTAGACATAATCCCACAACAGTGCCAATAATGAGACTGTCACGCCTTTTACGAATATTGATTTTTGTCATGAGCGTGTTAATTAGAGGGAATCTGTTAGAAAGATCATTCACTTTAGTTTGGATCATCTTGAAAGCTTCTCGCTGGCTCTTGAGATGATCTCTCGTTTCAACGGCAATGGTAATTTGTTCATCTATCATTCCTTCTGAGTTCGCCAAATGTTCACTCTCTTTGAGGTACAGATCTCGTCGTGAAAGGCCAGCTAGACCCTTGCCATTGTTTCTGCCACTTCCAAGCAACTGCTCACGCTCTCTTCTTGATTTTATGGCATTGTTAGTACGTTGAAATTCATGTGTGTAATCCTGTTGGAAATGATTTAGCAAATTTACTACACAAACTCACTTCATATTTACAGAGCTATTTCCTGAATTTCAAACAACACAGGATATGCTAAATGCTCTCTATTACCCATACTCCACTAATTGCACTATATTTACATTCTATATTCACACAGACCTGAAATATTCATTCACAATATGACGGCAAAAATCTTCTTTGAGTGAAAGCATACGAAGTTGTGCTTTGTTTCCAGTACAAGGAATAAAGATATATTGTATTGACATGCAGAAATACAGCAGAGGGTACTACAGATTCACTGTCTATACTAATTGGAAACTAACCACCGAAAAAACAGAAATATCACAAAAGTTGGAACTAAACCAGGAAGTTACAGCGTCACCACTTCATTTGGCGTACAAGACTAGTCTAAGGTGTTCCCATTTTCTGTGGTACAACAAACTGAAATGCCCACTAATACGTTTATGCCCTTGCCACTTTTGAATGTTACATTGTTTAGTATGATTTCTCTCCACTGAAGACTGCATGAATGCAGACCATAATCCTCCAGTTGTCCACTAACTAACGGAATCTGAAATCATGGGAATAATATTAAATCCCAAGCAAGACACAAAATAGAACTGTAATGATGACAGTGCAGATCTACAAAAACAAAAAATGTATACAGACAAATATATAACCACAAAAGGTGATTCAGTTTGAATTTGGAACAAAGAAATTTCATTACTGAACAAGTGAGATTATACAAATATACAAGATTAAAAAACTAATGGCAAAAAGTCTCGTGCAGACGAAGCTAACAACATTACAGGATGTAGTCTAACCTCTTCAGTCCTACACACATACATCGTATACTTGGAACCAGAGTCCTACATCATATGAGGTACGTGCTGATGCTTCCTGCCCTATTTCAAATCCTCAGGAGAAGCCATGGGTCATATATAAGTACCATATGTCACCTGGAGTAATAAATCACTCTAAGAAATTTCACAGCTATCAGTTACCCTACAAACACGATGATGGAAGAATTCTGCTTGGAGGTGCAAATCTGGTATACATGAGTGATGCTCTTGCATCTAGCAGCCAGAAACATAAACAAGTGGCAACATACGAAAAAATGCAATTTTGATGGAAAGTAGTGATATGCAGCCCCTGTAATGACAGCTACATGGCAGAAATAAGCTCATAACCTTGTTAAATAACTATCATGCACAGTGTACCCCAGCAATATAAGAAATGTAAAAAAAAGTTTTTTTCCTTTTTTGATGTTTTGTCTTTTCACATCAAGGTGAATCAATCCCTAACAACAATTCATTTTTCCTAACTTTTCCATTTTTTTTTTTAAAAACCTACTGCAGGCAAGGGAAACCTTACAGTAGGCTGGGAAACAAACTGACCAAGCATAGGACTAAGAGGGTTATAAAAGTAACCAAGCAGAGTGATCAACATCTTCCACTCTTGAAAGTCTTGTCACGTGCACTTCATCATCCGACATGTCCTAACAGATGTAAATAACAAGCATTATCCCTATGCATATCGCTTTGAAAGCAGACATGGAAGAGCTAATTTTTTAAGTCATATTGACTCTACTGCCATGGCCACTCCCTTGAGGGAGTTCCAATTGGAACAGGTGTCAGTCATGTAAATAGATAGACAGAATATAAACATTATTCTTTGCTATTTTTCATTATCTATTTTATGTATGTATCCTTCATAAAGTTACATATATTCAATATATTCTGTTTTTCAATAAGCAAAATCAAACAGTTAGCTATCACCTTCACTATACATGGAACTAGGCCTATGACAGATCATGCAATTTAATGTATAATCCCAAACTCAGAAGAATCCAAAAACTGATTATATCTAACTCTCAAGACTGCCATAGTTACAACCTTGTACTTTAGGGGCAAAGATAGAATGTGAAGAGATGAACAGATGCAACTGGAACTCCCTCAAAGCGGTGGCTATGGCAACAGTCTCCATAACTAAAGAACTCCAGTGCTGCTTCTTTGCCTTAAGTGCCCCACCATTAACAGACCACTGGCAGAGGGCAAGTCTAGTGCAGTGTTTGCAGAGGCTCCTACTTAATGATCCTAATGACAACTTCAATCTAATGCTCCTACCTACTGCTTCTACCTAATGTTTCTACCTAATAATCTTACCTAAATGTTCCGACCTACTACTTCTCTCTACTGCTCCTACCATTTTGCCAAAAGGCAGGGCTATCACATAGTGTTCACAGCAGCAAAATCTAGAGTTATGAAGAATGAGCTGCATGAGGTAAGTGTGGTCAAGTGAACATATGACAAAGAGAGATTGTATGTTTGTGGACAGAATGCCAGTGGTCCACATCATAGTGAGGCAGAAACAAAAGACAGAGTTGCAACTTCACAATCTCTAAAGTGCTGGCTCACTTTGCATATGTCACTAACTCTCTTGATACCCAGGCTGGTAGTACCTCCCTGGTAGTTGGCTGCCTAACAACAACTACCTACCTATATATGTATATATAACAGTTTATATATTGTTGTAATAACTTCATCCATACTTATGTTTATACCTATAGCAATACAGTCATTTTCCCTCCCCATGAAAAATCCACGAGAAAAAGCATGGTCTGGACCATGTGCGATTCCAGCCACCAATCTAACACTCCTTAGTTAGGAAAGTAGTATTTCTCTGGGTGCCAACTGTCTGCAACCTACTGCTACCTACATGAGAAGGAAATACATATGCACACATTAAAGAGAAATAAACATTAATATGACAACTAATTTTGCATGGCTACCCTGTTATGTACAGGTTATGATATATGCAAAACTAATCAACTGACTGACTGATGTACAACCATAAGTAATGTACCTGAAGAATGTCACGGTGGCGTTGCAAGGTATGTATGGTGGCAACGGATGATCCGAGAGGGCAACTGTTCATTCTTTCATTAACTTCAGTAAGGGCATTTAACAACTGTTCCAATTCTACTGAAATGGTCTCATACCTGTGAACATAAAACTTGGGTCAACTACAGCAGAATCAAATCTTCCAATGTATGTAAGAACGAGTAAAACTTACAACCTTGAGTATACAAGGCAAGTGCTTTAGCCATTAAGATAGTGACATAATTTTGAAAATCTCAGCTAAACATCATCTAACAATCCTTAGTAATCCCTTGGTAATTCTAAAGACTACCATACAGATTGCTAAGTCATAACCATACAGACTCATGTCAGAGACACATTTTGTTCACTTCTTGTTCTTCATTTATAACCTTTAACCAAACGTCTAACACCCTAAGGAGCTGCAAGGTTCTGAAAGTGACATTCACGGGCAACCCAGGGTTGACTACATAAGGTTCAAATCCTGGTTGTGACAGTCAGTCCATAGTCAACCCACCTGTTCCTCCACCCCTAAGAGTTGGTCAGTAAAATGGATGGTGGTGAGCAAGTATTAATATGTACATGTGTATATGTGTGTATGTATACGTATGTATTGTGCATATATATGCATGTATGTATGTATGTATATATATATATATATATATATATATATATATATATATATTATCCC
>JAYMFT010372957.1:0-21406 GCA_038088735.1 Panulirus argus
ATATATATATATATATATATATATATATATATTGATAAGTTTCGATTTTCCTTACGTCTTTACAGTTTTACAGTTTGTTGGTGTTGAATGAATATCATTCAAGGAAAAGATAGCAAGTGATAGAGGAACTACAGTTATCCAAGAAAGATATGAACGAGCTGCGTTGCAGCTTCAGTTATCATAGAAAAGGATAGCAAGATATTGTATCTTCGGATATCCTGAAAGAAACAAGTAGTGATACCCAATGACATAGTTGGTTCAGTTACCCTAAAACACATAGCGAGTGATCGTAAAGGATTGATCAGAAGAAGACGGTAACGCATGCTTTGAAGAAAACAGGAAAGGTTGGATATGTAAAGAAAAAGATGAAACAGACGAGCAAGGACAGGAGCAGAGTCAGAGGCACACATTAAACTCGAGTACACGTGAAGTCTTATCGTCAGGTCCACACGCCTTGCTGCAGGAATATTCTTTTTTTCTTTGTGCTCAAAGGTCGCATTGTCGGTCTCAAAAGATCGTGCCGTCAAGCTAAAAGGATTAACTGCAAGCAATTATCTGCGAAGATGACTTTAATCAGTGCAATTCACGCTGCCATAAGTCATGCCACTTTGACATTGTTTTCAGGCCTGTTACTTGGAACCTCGAGTCTAAAGTGAAGCTGCCATGCAGCCAGTGACTTGGCCTCCCTGTAAACTGTGAAGGGAGGGACCTTCCCAGCGATGACATGGGTAAGATCTGGGCGGAATGCTTGGACGACCGAGTGATCACTCCTGACCTCCCGAAGGTCTTTCCTGCTGGTGGTATCTTCTTCATCCCCACCGGCTGGCAAGGAATAAGGTCACAATTTGTAACGTCTGTTGCGTCTGTCTTACGGTACTTTTTCATACTATTAGCTACCCGCCTAGGCTACCTGCTTAGACCTAGAGTAAGTTAAGATCATTAGAAGCGGAGGGTACAAAAAAAAAAAAACGTAGCGGGAGTTAATTGTGGAGTTTGGAGGCGAGAATGTATGGGAGGGAGAAGACCCAGGGGGATTTTGAAGTTTGTCTGAAGTGCTGGAACATCAGGGGCGACTGGTGGGACGGCACGAGTGTTGGCAACAGACACAGTCACCTGGGGTTGGTGATGGTGGAGATGTTGGGGTCGAGTTTACCACATACATTGATGCAGAGGAATACAAAGGAATTCAGTGGAGATGATTTTGAATGTTGGAAATGCAGGTTTAGGACCGCGAAAAGTTCCTTTGTAAGGACTGGCCAAGGAAGGCGACGAGACCTTGCAATAATCAGACTGTATTGTAAAATGCTAACTTATCAGGTGTTGGTGGTTAGTGGGAGGATCTGTACGTTAAGATTTGGTTTCCATGTCGTGTCGCCGGATGAGGAAGAGGATTGTGTTGCTGCAGCCTCACTGATTGCATTGTTGGAGTGAGAATGTGTTGCTGGGGTGAGACTGATTGTGTTGCTGGGGTGAGACTGGTCGTGTTGCTGGGGTGAGACTGATTGTGCTTCTGGAATGAGACTGATTATGTTGCTTGTATGAAAGAGTACGTTGTGTGGCTGGAGGGAATACGTAAGGGAAGTGAGGTGACTGGTGTAGTGTTGGGTAAATCATAGAGGTTCCTGCGCTCTTTTTAGTCTTCAGGGACGGAGGTGTGATGGTTACTCCTAGTGTTGCTGTGCGAAGTTGCGTGAATGCGTTGGTCGACTGGTTTGTTTAATCTATGAGCTCGACCCCACATTATGTGGCATGAAGAAGACATTACAGATACTCGGCCATACTTGGTATGGCTTGGGCAAGACATTACAGACACTCAACAGACTTGAGGAAATAGAGTTATGTAAATATATGTCAGTTTCAGGCTAGTTACAGAGGTAAGTTGAGGGCCCCATATATTCATTACATATATACAGTACTTAAGCGTAACAGACTGGGTCAGTACACGTACGTAGACAGCAAATTAGTACAGTGAGCAAGGTAAAGGGGTAGGTTGAGGTCCCATATATTGAAGACAGAGACATACTTATTACAGTTTGAGTTAGTGCTTGTACATCATGAGGCTGGTGTATGTGAGTATTGTAGTAGTAGTGGACTGTGGAGTGAGGGCCCAGAGAGGTGTTTGGAAGAGCTAATTCCATGTTATACGACCAGGTGGTGAGGATTTAGAGACCTGATATAGAAAGATGAGAAGAAAGTTTTTGGTGTGGGTTAAACGTATGGCGTGTAGGAGAGAGCAGAGCTGTGGTGTGAAGACGCAAACAGCACCGGTTTCTACATGGAGTACGAGTGACACCATATTTCAGGTTTGGAAGCCCGTCCAGCACTGGCAACCCATCTGTTCAGTAGGAGATGGTGACTGGAGTAGCAGACCACTCGGGCGGGCAAAGAGTAATGGAAGCAAAAGAAACTTGCGAATGATAGATCACTCAGAATAACACAGTCTGGAAACATATTAGGTAGGTTGAAAGCACATACCCAATTGTTAGTGATAAGACGATAAGAGCGGCCCGAAAGATAAGGAGAGGAGTGAGCGTGTGTGGTGGAGTTGGCGAATGATTTAGAGGCCTGTGGCCTGCAGTGAATTGTTGTACGAGGCTTGGAGGCCGTGGCTCGGACAGCAGTAGTCTGGCTAGGGCTTTTCATCTTTATTTTTACTATAAAAACTGAATTTGTTTTACGTTCGCATGAGTCAGGTAAGGTTTAATTATCATAATAAGGATAAATTGTGTTATATTGGCTTTTTTTTCAATTCAACAAGACTGTCGTGTGGGTGGTGTCGCACAAGGGGATGTAGGAGAGGTTCAAGAACTAAGCTATAGTGATGGAATTAAGTTACGTGATGAGTGAACCATTTAAAGATGGCAAAGTTTGAATACTTCTGAAGTATCTGGGGCAAAGTTAGGATACTTCTAAAATATCTGGGGCAGAGTTAGGATACTTTTAAAGTATCTGCGGCAAAGTTATATTACTTCTCAAGTAGCTAGAGCAATGTTAGGATACTTATCAAGCATCAAGCAAAGACCTTTTCCATTTGTCTGGATATCTTTTCTCTGATTTTTTTTTTTTAAGGTGTAAGTTAGCGTCCCATTAAGGCATGAGTCTGGGAAGAGTTTAATTATCGTTATAAGTATTAAATGTGCTATATAGCCTTTTTATCAATTTAGGAAGACTGTCTTGCACAAACCCTTTTATGGGAATGAATGTAAATATGTTTGAATATACATATTTTGCCAGTTCTGACTACATATGAAGTATGCCTGCTATCATCTCAAAGGCAGTACAGGGTACTCGAGCCTTCGATAGTGTACGGTCAAATTAGATATAAATCGTTCATTGTCCCAGCAAGTGAATTAGGACCTAAATATGCTCTCTGTTTCTGGTAAATAATTAGAAAATTTATTGAATTTGTACCACAGTGTCTACAAAAAAAAACATATCCGCCCCCCCAAAAAAAAATTAAAGATGATGACACATTATATTTGTCATCGCTGCTTTGGTACTGAGCATTATCTGCAGACGTCTGGGCATGGAACTGGCAGGGTTCCTGAAGTATTCTAGGTCCATGTTTTGAGTCCAAAGGGTCTTAATCTCCTGAATGAAGCTAGGTGCTGATGTGGAGGAAGCCGCCTGATAGTGTGTTCTGATCGCCCAGTGCGCCTAGAAATCTCACTTGTGTACCCAGGCTAACTTCCAAACTTGACCCCCTTGCCCTACGCCGCAATGTTGGTTCTCTTTCTTTCTTTTATAGGTATTCCTTTGGCTTTTGCTCCAGAGAGCTGCGTCACATGATTGTTGTGTGGCCTTCGGCAACTCAAGGGTGTGCCGTTTTGATAACTGCTTCTTTCCCTACACGTCAAAGCTTTGGAACTCTCTGCCTCTCATGTCTTTCACAGTAACTATGACCTTGCACATTTCAAAAAACAGGTTTTTCACTTTCTCAAAAATTCATAAATACTTTCCCTTCTTTTCTTTTTCCGTTTCTTAATTCTCTTTATATTTCAGTTATGGCCCGGCCTTGATGTGAACTTTTGTCCGTGACTGAAGCCTTCAACATAAAAAAAAAAAAGAATTTTGCATGCGGGCGAAAATATGGGCTTTCTTCTCTTTAGAAAGGTACTGTCCAACCATCTTGAAGCACAAGTGGAATAAATACAGCGCTCAGAGACAAAATTCCCAAATTGAAGTGGCAGCCAGAAAAAATAAAGAAACATATTTCCCTCAAGATAGCCTGAGGCACACTGAGGCGGATTTGTTGGTGCTCACACCGTTAGAAACACTGGTCTCAGCGACCAGATGATTCCACCCTGAGAGCGTCATATGCTAGTACCCACAATGAACCTTAGCCATTTATCGTCTTTGAGAATATTGAGGAGGGGGCGCAGCAGACTTTTTTTTCGGATTCTGTATGATAGAGAGCCAGATATCCGAGCCTAAAGGGGCTTGGAAATATTTGGGTAGTGTTATCAGTTCATGGCATAAATGACATTATCAGAAGACATGTTGCAAGGGTTACAATTATATTCACTGATAAAAATCCTTCAAACGGAGATTACAACCAACCGACCACACGCGACAAGTGTAAACAACGGATACAGCGTCCCCTGGTGACCGACTCATGAACTTCAAAAGTCAAATAGCCGAAAGTGAACTGATCTTGGCTTACGTTGGAAAGAGTCGGATAACTGGGCCAGTCGGTTATCAGGAGATCGGATGTCAGATATCAACAGAAAACACGTACGAGAAACAATGCTTTCAAATTGAACGTAATATCCGATATGTAAAGCCACCATAAAGCATTGCGGATGATCATTTACATCATATACATTTCCTATATGAAAGGTAAATATACAAAAAAGAAAGTATAAAACTTTGGCGCCGAAATTTATTTATAAAGATAATATTCCTCATATTACTAACAGGTTTTACTGAAGATGGAAATGACGAGGTGAAGCCAGGCTGATTGTCCCTGTGTAGATTGTGTACGTGTATTTTTCTGTTTCTGAAGAGTATTGGGTTATATGTATGGCTGAACACTGGTGCAGGAGGCATGAGAGTGCTAAACATAAAGTCCCAGGGAACATACATGGATGATTTTATGTCACGTGGAGATGGGTTAATTTTCCCTTGAATTTAATGGTTATTAAGGAAGTTATTACGAACTTTTAATGACGTGATTATGGACAAAAGATGAATAGCTGATAACGTTTTCGTGAAGGTACCTTTTGAAAAGTAGGAAAAAGGAACCCCAGCAGGTTTCAGACAGTTGTTTAATTAAGTCCTACAATAGAACGTCATAGAAAAGCCTTTAAGTGTATAGATTTCCATCACCATTACAGATTGGTTCTCAGGGAAAGAGTTTCAGATGCCTTCAAAAAACGGATAGAAAACGTGAGCTTAGGGAAGGATGCGTCGTGAAGTCCGAGATGGAGGAATGATTTTCAGCTGGACACATCCTGTCCATTCTGCACCTCCGGAGTTCTAGTAACCATATGTGGAGTCTTTGAAGAATAAAGCAGGTTCTCAGGTATATAGATAGAGGCACAAGGGGCTCCAGTACATACCCACAAGCCAAACCGAAAGTAATAGCCTACATTAGTCCGTCACATTTCCTGGTGCAACCGGTTGTATGGCACATCGAGTTCTTTAGGACCCTAACGTTAGAGACTGTTATGATGTCACCCACAACCCAAAGCCGTTCCTGCCGGCTTCCTACGAGCTTAGCAGTTCCACCATTCCTCAACGGCTTGTTCGTCGAGCAATGCACTCCACCCCCGTGTCCAGGACAGATCCCTCGAGGCTTCTGCTGGTGTAGTTCCTCCACGGGTCCTGCATGTATCAGAAGTCAGGAGGTCCCTCGCGCTCAGCCTCTTGGTCCTTTGCTCTTCCCTCCCTCCCTCCCTCCCTCCTTCCCTCCCTCTTCTCCCTCCCTCTGTCCGCGGTGTGTGGAAGACACACGAACGCACCGGAGGCCACCTCTCACTTCGATGTAAGAATTATCATTAAAGAGGCCCAGCCCACAGCGCCGCTGCCCCTCACCTCCCCGTCTCTGCCATTCGCGCCGCGTCGGGAGGTGTTCTAAAAGCCAGACGTTGTTGACCCGATGTGCTAAACCTCAGCGTAATGAAAGGACGGAGAGTTAGCCTCCTGCCCATGGACAGTGACGAAATGTGGTGTTTCGCAGTAGCTGCTGCTGGAGGCTGGAGAGCCATAAAGGTAAAAAGGTAATCCTCCTTCTCAGAAGGAGGGTGTCCGCGTACCCACGGCCGTCCTCTCCGCCCGGAGGAAGGTCGTGGTATATCAGAGGTGGGATGATACCGCGAAAAAGGAAGGTCTAGAGAGAGAGAGAGAGAGAGAGAGAGGAAAAAAAAAAGAATTGTAAAGGAAACTTGTTGACTTTGGATTGTTATAACCATTGTCTTTGGCATATCAGAGGCTGATTGGTTTTCAGGGTGAAGCTCAGGGAAGCTGTAATCTTGCCAGTGGCTTTTCCAGACTTTTCTTGAAGAGACGAAGACGAGGATCGAGTCTCTCCTAAGGAACCCGAGGTGTCGGGCGCACGAGACTGAGGCACAAGCTGGGCCGGGGGCCCCCCCCCCCACTGGACCCTCCCCCTCCCCCCATCCAGGTGGGAAGTTGTTACACAGACGAGGGGAACAGTTGAGCTGTTGTACAGACGAGAGGAACAGATTTGTTGTTGCACAGACCAGGGAAACAGTTTAGTTGTTACACAGACGAGAAAAACGGTTTGTTTGTTACACAGACAAGGGAAACAGTTGAGTTGTTGTACAGACGAAGGGAAACATTTGAGTTGTTGCACAGACGAGGGAAACAGTTGAGTTGTTACACAGACTAGGAAAAACAGCTGAATTGTTACACAGAGGAAAACAGTTTAGTAGTTACACAGACGTGGGAAGCAACTGTGCTCTTACAAAGACGAAGGCAGAAAAAATACGCTAAACACCAGAAGAAAGATAAGATCCCTCTTACACACTACAGACGACACAGAATCTGCCGGACGTTGAGGGAGAGAGCTGCTGGACGGAAGAAATTAAGAAGGTTTGCGGAAGAAATCACATCGATTTGTAAACAATGAACGAAGATACGTAAATAAATAAACCCTCCAGACTCATGTGACGCGGAACAAGATCACCGAAGTTTATTTCCGTGTTGGTCGACGACGATGATGATCAGTTTACGAAGACACTGCGAGAATATTATGATCGTAGACATAATACTTTCTAATGTATTCTGCTTCACTTTTACATTTTTGTTTTTGTGTCAGTTCTAGATCTTTGTCTTTCAGCAGTGTAGAGTAAATGTAAGTCATTATTTATCAGTATATGACTCAGCAGAGAGTTAAAGAAATGAGAGAGAGAGAGAGAGAGAGAGAGAGAGAGAGAGAGAGAGAGAGAGAGAGAGAGAGGAAGGAAGCCAGGGAGAGAGGGAACACCTTACCATCCCAGGCTGTAGCTTCCTCTCCTGTAGCAGCTTGAGTTCCTCTTACCAGCCTTTGTATTCAACCCTCGAACTGCCTCTTTGCATTCTCTATAACGCTTAATTAACTGGACCCCAGGCCTACCTCTATGGCCCCTACGTGAGACCTAATTAAGTGCACCCCGGGCCTGCCTCCATGGTGTCCCTAGAAAGCTTACTTTATTCTCAGCTTGGCAGATGCCACCTTTTTATATTTAGAAAAAAAATGAATATGATTTGTGGGTATGTAGTATAACTTTTACTTGCACACACACACACACACACAAACGGGAAAGGGTTAGAGGCCTTACTTTTGCTGGCCGTGGGAGAGAGAAGGGTGAGGGGTGACCTGATCACAACCCATTTTAAGTTTTAAAACCAAATCAATGACGTAGACTGTGAACAGCTAGTTCTTCGGTAGATGTAGGGATAGAAGAACCAGAGGACACAAGGAGAAATTAAACAAGAAACGTTAAAGAGAATGTGAAAAAAAAAGGACACATGTATAGGAGTGATGTATTGATAGAATGAAGTAGATGAGAATTAAATAAATGTACACAGTATACAGAAATTTGAATAACAGTAGAGATGGTTCAAGAGATTGGGCCCCACGAATGTAACACTACTTCCCCTACAGTACAGATAGGTAATTACACATACGAGTTGAAGTTAGAAGACACTCATGTATCCAGTCAGTGCGTGTACGAGTGCAGGAGTGGATGGTATGGTACAGGGCAGAGCGCAGAGCGGTAGGGAGGTATTTTTGAGCTATGAGGGGAGTTATGGGAGGCAGGGATATCAGTGTGGTAGATGGGGGGAGAGGAAGGGAAGGGTGAGGAAAACGTAGTCAGCCAGGTGTGTGCCGTCTTGCAAGGAAACACGTGCACCTCTGTATCAACGAGACGAGAGGAAGGGAACGAACAGCGCAAGTGGGTGTGGTAACATTGGCTGGCTTTACTGAGGCTACGTCGTCAAGGAGAGAATGAGACATAATGTGGCTAGGGAGACGTGGAGTAATAGAGATCAGTTATTGAGATCAAGGATGGAGAGATTCAGATTTTCTATCCTTCCTCGTGATGTCGAAGGCTCTAACCATGAAGAAATATCCTCATCGGAAGCAGAGCCTGCATGAAATACAAAGAGAAAGGAATGAAGAGATTAGAGAATTAAGATGCGAGGATCCTATGAGCGAGTGTTGGAGAAAGTGGAGAATCTGCTTCGTAAAAAAGGATCAGGTCGATATTAGGAGAGACAATATTAATGTGTAAAGTGATCCAAATCTCAGCGGGTTGGGGAGAGGTGTGGAAAGAATGGATGGTTGGAATGTGACGAACTGATTGGGTAATTGTGTGATAAATAGATGAGGTGGAAGAGGGAGATTGTAAGTGAGACGGAAGGACAGAATGAGGGAGTGTTGGGTGAGAGCTGATCCAGTAATGAGGTGCTGTGAAGATTACAATTTAGTTGTTTTTATCATGATAGGATGGAGGGTTCTGATTTGACTTGCAGAATGTTCTCCTTTCTTCTTCTTATAATTATTATTATTATTATATTATTATTATTATTATTATTATTATTATTATTATTATTATTATTATTATTATAATGGGTTGTTAGACCCTGTAGCATTCGTGTCACTAAAGCACGCCTCTTAAGTGTACTTTGCTGTGATGAAATCTGAAATACGATGGTGACGTCGAGACACAACTAGATTATTGTATGAGAAGCTTACTTCATGTGTCAAGGGGCGAGCTTGGGGATTGATGCCGTTGCAGCGTCTAGCACTTTCGTTGCACATTATGATGTACACCCGAAACAATACGACTGAAACCCTCGCTAAACTTATTGACTACGATACAAGGGGTGTAAAGGATGTACCCATAAACCTTCTGGTTATAAATAGCAGCTCCACTCAGTAGCTGGTGCTCTCAACTCCGACATGAGTCGTAAAGTTGTTCTCCCTAGCCGCAGGTTGTGTACAGGTGGAGCCCCAGAGGATTCCAACTGAGCAAGAACTTCCCACAGACGCCTAACCTGAGGGCCGGCGTCTCATGAGACGTCGTCCTCAGGTAAAGGAGAACCAAAAGCGTTAGGGATGTCTTTCGTCGCCTCTACCTGGCGTGGGTGGAAGTCTTGTGTGCGTGTCTCCCGCATTCACGTGTTGCCATGCACGGCTCGAACCACCAGTGGGAGTCGTCTGTTGCTGGCGGTGGTAGTGGTGGTGGTAGAGTGTCCTGCTGTGTAAAAGTGATGGTAGGAAAAAGGGTCCTGACATGGAATACTAAGTCGCTACACAGCCCGGAACACTGGCCGGGGTTGTAATATGTCGGCCACACACCTCGCGGAACTTAAAAAAACGCCGGGCAAACACCAGCAAACACCATTCAAACATGTCACCTGTTGCTGGGAGCAAGCGACAAACACTGCAAAACACACACACACACACACGCACGCACCAGTCATCAGCACCTTTGGGTGGAGAAGGTGGAGTGAACACTCACTCCCGTGATGTTAGAGTGTAGTAAAAACAATTAGGAGGTAACGCCAGCCGCGGAGTTGAAGGAAGACTTATATGCAAGCCAGAATATCTCTTGTTTCCCAGGATAATGCTTAAAATGTCTTCTTCTTCAAGTTTTACTAACTAAAGAAAAAAGCTTCTACAGGTATTATCTTATTCTCAGTACATTAACTCTGATTTAAGCTGGCCTAGCGGAGCTTCTGATGGTGTTAACTATAAAGGTGTTTCCAAAGACACCAAGAAAAGGTTTCCAAATATGCAAACATTATAGAAGCAGAGCAGCCATAAAGAGACTTGCTTATTTTGCAAAAAATGTCCAAAGATAGGAACCAAAAATGATACTTTCAAACATTTTTAACACCGTATGTATATATTATTATTGCAATACTAATTATTATTATTATTATTATTATTATTATTATTATTATTATTATTATTATAATACAATCCTAAGAGCCTTTTGACGAATGGGTTTTGGGGCTATAACCCCAGAACCCCTTATCCAGAGACCCCTGCAGCTTAAAGGCTGGGCTACACTCAGTAGCAGAGAAAGGATGGACTCCTTTAAAGTGAGCTCTTTGTCGAGAATCTACCTTTCTCAACTGAGGATAATGCAGCTCCGCGAAAGGTGTCTCTTCGACGGGGGTGTACCCTCAAAGAGGCCGAGTCTGCCAATATATATATATATATATATATATATATATATATATATATATATATATATATATATATATATATATATCCCTTAAGCACGACGGTACGACTCGTGTTTGATGGCCTGGCCTCTAACCTGATCTTTAAGGGTTAGCGTAAAGGTCACGCCATCATACCTAAGGGTCGTAACGTCGTGCTCAAGAGTAGTAACGTCGTCCTCGAGGAGTTACCACAAGAAGCAGAGTAAGAAAATTTCTTGGAAAGAGTTAAGCCCCAAAGTTATTGCCCTCATGATGTAAAATCACGCTTTATAATGTAAGAACAGTAATAACTTGAGGTTATGATAATTTCCTCATTCAAGAATAACATTTGTCAGATTAGAGTTCGTTTAGTCCTGGAGTCGAATGACCCACCAGCCCGCCGCACCGCCAGACGACACGTCGGGTCGCCTGCGGTAGCTACTGTAAGACCCTGGGCTTCGAGGGAACCGGGGATGGCTACAGAGAACCGACCGACTCACTTCCTCGAAGAGAATGGTCTTTACCCAGAACTCTTGTGGGGTTCGGGAATGGCACAGACCATAAATACTTCCCTGCCAGTTTTCGTGTTTGGATATTCTGTGGCGGGCTTACCTCCCCCTCCCCCTCCTCCTGCAGGATGGTTCGTCCCTTGAAGCTCGACGGGACTGCCCTTGAATATGGGGACGAGGCCTTTGAGTTGTTTCTTAATGGTTATGGTAGGTCAGAGATCGAGCCGTCATGCCCAAGGGTCGTATTGACGTCTCCAAGGGTCGAAGCGTCTTGCTCCGGGGTCGTACCGTCGTATTCAAGGATCGTATCGTCACGTTAAAGCGGTTGAATGCTAGTCTGGTCTTACCAAAAGGCATAATGCTTTTATAATATTCTTTTATATACACAAAATGATATTATGGTTGCCATTTTTCAAAGGCAATAGCGCAAGACATAATGCAGTACATGCATTATGAATCTCGCATGACGTATGGCCCGGCCGGCGGCGGTTGAAAAGCGGAGAATTATTTTTCTGGTGTCGTGCAGCGAGGGAAGGTTTGGCGGTTAGATACAGGTTATATCAAGCTGAGATAGGTTCTTTAAAGTTAGAAATTTTGATTAAGTTAGGTTTTAAGGTACGTGATTAGGTTAGGTTATGATGCTTTGTCAATGGAGGGTTGTAGATATGTAAAAATCGTTCAAAGGAGACCACCTCCTCTTTATTCATCCCCCTATCTCCTCCTCCCCTCCGCCTCTAACATATTGGCCGTTTGGCCAGTGTAAGAGTGAAAGCTGGTAATGTATACAGCTGTCAGTAAGAACCCCACTCACCCCAGAACATGTTCCTCGGTAACGAAGATGAATAAAAGATAATATATCAAAATGTTTTCCCTCGGAAAAGTTAGCGTCTTTTCGATGAAAGTTGACGGGCGCTGTTAAGCTCTTAAGTCCTTGTTTGATTCCGTTTGACAGTTTTACTCCTTTATTTTTGCCTTTGATTTGATTATTTACTTTATACAAAATATTTATATGAAGCAAAACTTAGATTTATCCCAAGAAGTATTTTAGTTGCAGATTTGTTTAAACAGATAGAAAATTAAGTTTTGTGAATGGACGATAACATTTCTATTGGTGCTCAGGTAAATCGTTACCCTACGAGCAATGTCGCATTTTTCCTGTCGAATATCATCACATGCCACCTTCTCCGT
Organism: Panulirus argus; assembly: GCA_038088735.1. Classification (NCBI taxonomy): domain Eukaryota; kingdom Metazoa; phylum Arthropoda; class Malacostraca; order Decapoda; family Palinuridae; genus Panulirus; species Panulirus argus. The sequence continues at coordinate 12,363 of JAYMFT010372957.1, forward strand.
CAACGGCCAGGCATGGCGACTTAGCGACGCTGCCACGCACATCCTGGAGGTAGAGACATGAAGGTCTACAGTCTGGGGGACGTGGAGGAGAAGCGAAATCTTCGTGACGTCAGGGGAAACTGGCGTGGTTGCAGCGCCTCTAGCGGAGTGGGTGAAAGCAACGCGGCGAGAACTGAATGTATTATTATCCCCAAATCAAGCCCGAAGAAATCAGTATTTCAGATTTATACTTATTCGAATGAGATAAAAGCTAAATTATGATCAATACAGGTATTTCCTGCCAGCGAAAAAGTAATGTGATTTAACGTATAAGAAATATGATAAAGTAGTATATTGCTCAATCAGATATGAGCTCAGAGAAATGCATATCGTCCTTAATAGTAATGAGTGGTTACCTAGTCCATATTGGGAGGCCTCAGGAACGCAACATATTGCCAGATCGCTGTTCTATGTTCTTTATCATTTCCTTCGGTCTTGTGGTAGGTCCTCCAAGCTCCATATATCTTCTTTTAAAATGTCATTGTAGTTCTTACATGATTGTCTAGGAGACGAGGAAGATTTAATATTAACAGATTTTGAATATAAGGAAAGTAAGAACAAGTAATTGTAACTATTTTATTCCTTAAAAATTAGTGCCTGTTTTCCTTCTCAGTGCAGCTCATTGTGATGGTAAAACTGAGACATGGTCATGAATGAGGTGACAAAAAAATAATATGAATAAGATAGTTCAACAGATACCGTATGGATAAGAATTAAGATAGTGCAGGAAAAACAGTATATATTTAAGTAAAGAGTGTGCGGCAACAGAACAGTATGGACAAAAATAAAAATTATGCAACAGAAAGTGGGTAAGATTGAAGCGAAACAGAGAGAGTTTAGATAAGAATAAAGATAGCACAACAGAGACAGTATGGAAAAGAATAGCGCAACAGAAACAGCTTAGGCAAGGATGAATATAGTGTAACAGAAACACTTTAGATATGAAAGAACATAGTGCAACAGAAAGTTGTCAAGAATGAATGTAGTGCAACAGAAACAGTTTAGATTAAAATTTATATAGTACAACAGAAACAGTTTAGACAATAATTACTATAGTGTAACAAAGTTCAGACAATAATGAATAGAGTACAACAGAAATATTTAGACAGGAATGAATATAGTGCAAGAGAAACAGTAAAGAAAAGAATGAATTCGAAATAAACGTTTTGATACAGGAATAAGTGAAACCTAAAAAATGTATTTGAAAAAAATATTCATTTTTACCTTTTGTTTGTCATTTTTGTTAGAGCTGGTGGGAGCTGTGGCTCCCAGTGCACCGAGACCTGGTGCTTTGACACGTCATACTTCTCGTCTTCACACGGGCCCTGCCCTCAGGGAAGGCTGCTGCCTCCAAAATTGCTTGAGGTAAAGGCTTCGCCAAAAATATAGTTTGCAGCACATTTTTCTGGTTTAGAAGTCAAGCTGTCTGTACGTTGGTGGCCTCTGGAAACGTTTTGTGGATAAAAAAAGATTAAATTCAAAACTTATTCTAGTGTTTGATTTGCAGATACAGTTTAAGACAGCCAACGACACAGATATACCATAAAGGTATTAACTTGTAAGGTCACAGAGCATTTGGTATTGATTTGTAGATGTTTTTATTACTTCAATGCAAGGGCAACATATGCAGGGAGGGCGCGTATGGGTTTAGAATTATCAGCATCTGAATTTTGTTTTTCATTATTTAATAGCGTTTTTATATCATGACGCTGACGGCCTTAACTCGATAAGTCTGGAGTCCAGATAACAGCTATCATTCACATAAATTACAGATTTTGACGTAATGACCGTTAGCTGTTAATAATCGTGAAAATCTAACAACGTAAAACACACACATACACACCCACGACATTCATCTTTTGATAACCATTACATATGACATTTTTCACAATACTCCATTCAATGTCACAGAAAGAAGTTTAAAAGAGTGTTAGGCAGCGTTGATTTCAAAAGGCTGATTTATCATTAATAAGAGATGCAACAGATGTTTTCCCGGTACACAAGGCCAGCCAACCTTGGTTGTCCTGGGACACAAGACAACCCAGCCTATGTTGTCCCGGGACACAAGGCCACCCAGCCTGGTTTGTCCCGGGGCTCAAGAACTCCCAGCCTATGTTATCCCGGGACACAAGGCCACCCAGCTTGAGTTGTCCCAGGACACAAGGCCATCTGGCTAGTGATGTCCCGGGACACAGGACCACCCAGCAAGTAAACACGAACGGTTTTGTCCGGACCCCACACTGATCGTGCTCATCATCCCCTTAAGTACGACGGTACGACCCTTGAGCACGAACGGTACGACCCTTTGGGTATGATAGCTTGCTGACCTGTCACCCGACCTTTAACGGTCGGGTGAAAGGTCACGCCGCCACACCTAAGGGTCGTACTGTCTTGCTCAAGGGGTTAGATGATATGACATGAAAGGGCAGAGTAGTAGACTTCAGGAACCACCAGAATGGATGACGGTCCAGATGGTGAACGCAAACCTGCAGTAGTCTGGTCCAAATAACGTTAGCATCAATCTTAATAGTCTCGCCGCATCAGCATTCCATAAAGTCCTGTACGAGCACTGATCTCCTCCTCCTTCTCCTCCTCCTCCTCCAGTAACGCATATGTGTTCAGCGCAACGACGGTTTGCTGTGCAGGATTCCTCACCACAACTGACGCTCGAGTATTGTTACCCAGCCTTGAGGCAGAGAATGCAACTTTCACCCCCGGCACGCCACTGCTAAAAGGAGCGAGTTCCCCCAAGACTTTGTACAGGAGTTTCGCTTCTACAGGTTTGGTGTTTTTGTCTTTGTGTACCTGTGTGTTCAGGGGTCATGGTTCTGGCAAGCCGACCTGCGGGACCCCAATGGCGGAACTACGCCAGTGAAAATAAGGCCCTGAGAGACAGAGAGGTTCCTTTCCATTGACGCTGACATTTACAAATCGCCATTCCAACACCATAGCACCTATATATATATATATATATATATATATATATATATATATATATATTTTTCTGTTATTTTACAGAATGGGAGGCGATTTCTTGGTGCTGTGTCTGGCTATGATATTAAGGTTCTATGTACACCTGTTGTTTTTATCTGAACAAGAACTGTGGCACGTCTGCAGGTGTATACCTCTACACACAGACGGTACGGATGACGAGTCCAGCAGAGACATGCGGGTCAGCAACGCTCTTGATTGGCTGCCTGCTCATGATAATACCGTCACACCACATGGTATTCCGTCACGTTTCAGTGCCACGTCACCTTGGGTATGTGGTGGGTCAATTCTCACTAGTTGGTGTTGCTGTTGTATAACTTCGGGGTGTTACGGCGTCACAGTGATGAATTGCTGGTGTCCCTGGTGTGGTGCCAAGACACATAGTGTGGCCTGAAAATAGTACGCCGTCACACCGGGTGGTCGGCCTCAGCATACCAATTCGTCTGTCGACACTTGGTGTGTTACGCCGTCACAGTAGATGGTGTGTCACAGCAAAGTCATCTGCGATGGACCGTCACATTAGAGAAGCGCCGTCGCACTAAGTGACGCGCCGTCGCAATAGATAACGTTTCTATACACTATGTAGCACCGTCACACTAAGGTGGTACGCTGTCATATAAGACGGCGCGTCGTCACGCAAGACAACGCGCCGTCACACTACCCAGCGCGCCTACACAGCAGGTAACACACCGTCACACTAGGTTGTGCTCAGCTACAACAGACGGTGCGTCCGTGACGCCATAGGTGTCTTCATTTCTTCAGCTAGGTGACGGCCCATTACGCCAGGCGAAGCACCGTCACACCGGGTGACGTGTCACCGTATTTCCCAACCCTTTCCCTTAGAGGATTTCCCACACCAGCCATTCCCCATCCGTACACCAGACGTGTACATATTATCACGACTTACTCATCACAGTCTGGGATTTCCTGCTCCCCGAGCCGTTCTGTCCTGCATCCACACCTAAGAGATATCCTCGCTCGTCAGCCGTGTGTAGTGAGGGTGGTCGGGCGACCGAGCTACCCTTATCGCCCTAGGGAGACGCTGCTGGTGTAGAGGGATGCGAGGGGCGGGAACCACTCGGTGGAGATCCCTTGGACCTATGAGACTTGTTCCCATCCTCAAATCGTAGGATTAGCGGTCCCTATATTGTCCTTGCCTTAAGATGTAATATCCTTCGCTTATTGATTTTCTTTTCAAGGGTGTGCTTAAGATATAACGCAATCTATTATTCTGTATTCGTTAAGTGTTGCAGATCAGGTCCTGCTCTCCCCAGCATACACTAGTATTGTGCTGACGTCTTTTACGTATTGCGTGCTCGTTTCTGACTCTGACGTAGGACCAGGATTGGGGCCTTCGTGTCTTATGCTTGTTGCGCTTGTTGTAGCAACGACCTGTTTGTATAACGGAGGCCTCTCTCTGTCACGGCTCCTGTACCCGCAGGAGCTCCTGTAGTTACCGTTACCCACTTGAGCACGACAGCACGAGCCTTGAGAACGAGTACGACCCATAAGCACAAAGGCACGACCCTGGGGTACTGCAAGGTGACCTTTGACCTCACTCAAAAACGGACGACAGGTCAAAGACCAGACCTTCTTACCCAAGGGTCATACCGTCGTGCTTTAAGCGTGCTCAGTGATCGGAGAGTCGTACCGTCGTGTTCAAGAGCCGTACCGTCGTGCTCGTGGGCTTAAAATACCCCGGTCACCCACTGTGAAAGAGATGGCAGCTGAACCGCTCCCAAATGTTAATGCATCATGGAGTATTTACAAAACCATTTCTTCGTAAAGATCAACTTGAAAATCACATTATTTACAACATGGGAAGCTATGAATTCACCCTGGCCAAAAAGAAGTAATCGAGATTTAACATTGCTGAAAGTGCTGTTACAAAAAGACGACTCGATACAGAAAACGAATTGCTGGCTGTTTACTACCTCCAGCAAAGCAGCAACGTTACTGGAGGTGATTATAGGAAAATCTAGTTATGGTTATAGACAGAATAATTATATTGGTGTTGCATTTACCTAGGGTTTTGATAATTAAAGTACAAATGACTTACTCTGCCGTTGATGAGTTGGAGATTTGCTAATCATTAACTAAAGTTAATGACAAACATATTAACGTATTTCATTTTAACTTTTCCACATATTTAGTCAAAATCCACGGATTTACTGGTGTGAGAGTGGTGTCGGATTTAATTAAAAGAATAAGACGATGGTGGAAGTTAAAAGTGAAACGAACGCTCCCAGCAGAAGAGGCTGCCAGTATCCAAGACTTGAATTCCTCTCTGTCTTTTACGCATGTTACATCATGGGATGATTAAATGGAGACAATACTTAAGAATAAATCATTTTTTATTCAAAATTTGCAATTGCTGTCTTGATGGAATTTCATAATTAGGGTAGCCAAACTAGTCTGCTGGTACCCAAACACCGAGGAACCGCGTATTCAAAATCATCTGTAATTTGAAGGTTCTTCGGCATTGAATTTTTACCTGAACGTAGGCTGATTGCTTCCCGCTTTCCCAGGAGAAACGAGGGTGAGGCCGGGACGCGGAAGCGGGAGCTACCTGTAGGATGGTCTAGGGAGTCATACGGGATTTTGCGGGCGCGTAATTTGTTATTGCCTCGCTGGGAGGAGGTTCTTAAGTCTCGAACACCTCCCTCCCTCTCTCCCCCTGAACCCCTTGCTTGACGGGTGACGAATCTGAACTTCCGCCCCTTTTTCACACTGACGAATGTGAATCCCCTCGCACCCCTGCTTTAGGTTGGAGGGACGAATATGAACCTCCCTCCCTCATGCTCCACATTGGAGGGACGGATGAGAACACCCGTCCCTGCTAGACACTGGAGGGACGAATGTGAACCCCCGCTCCGTCTCTTCTCTCCCACAAGTACCAGCCATACACATCCTAAGCTACCTTGCATTTGTGAAATTCATCTGAAATTACCGAAAAGCCCTTCAGTAGATATAATAATGCTACACTGCATTCTTTTGAGATATAAGTTAAGGCGTAAAGTCATGTAGAGGGAGAAATGTATTGGGTAAAGTTTAGGGTGAGCCAAGTTCCCCGTACGTACCCCATACCCGCGCGGGGTGATGACGCTGCCAATCAAGCAGTCAACAATATTTCCATAACTCTTTATAAGTAAATTGACGAAGATGCTTCAACTCTTTTTCATTTAATCACATAAATCATAGAAAAGTACAATTCGTAGATAGGCTTCAAAATCTGAACCTAAGACGAAAATATGAGGAAGATAGAACCATCGTACATCAGGCGTCCTGTGCACCCGTTACCACTTCGCCCGGAAGGGAAGACCGTCATTTAGTTAATTTTCTTTAAAGATCCACAGCATCGCACACACACACACACACACACACACACACCTTATAATATATCCGCCCAAAGACAAAAATATATGTGTATTTTTGCTACTTAGGCTCAGATGGCTGGCGTACGTATAGGCTTCATCCAAATTCCCGTTGCTTTTACATCACCTGTGGTGACTGGGTCTGTGTTTAACCCCAACAGCACAGCACGACGGCTCGACCCTTTAGCAGGACACGACACCAGCTTTGAGCAGAACGATGTGACCTTTGAGTACGACGGCAGGACGTTCGACCTAACCTTAAGGGACAGGTTGAAGGTTTATACGCCATCATACCCAAGTATACCGATCGTACTGGCGTGCCTAAGGAATTTAGATTTTATTCTTGGAAATGATTACTTTGGTAATACCCACATAGAGTGTTAGTGCCAGTACACTCTTAACCAAACATCTAATTCTTGAGTTAAGCCTAGTTTGAAGAAACGACGGTCAATACACGCCCCCATTAGCTTCACCTCACATTAAACACCAAAAAATCTTCCATCAAACACATAGTCGTATTCCTCTAGTATAAGGACATAGACGAATCAAGTTGGAGTGGTGTTCTGCAAGCACTCGAGTCTTCTGTCTTGCAGTTAAGGCGAGGGATATTCAGGTGACGTTCCTGCCAGTTAGAGATAGTATCCTTACATGGCCTGACATACGGTGTGGTGGTGATGAGCTTACATTGTAAGATCTGGCCCTAACCACGTTGTTGCGATAAATTACATTTATTTTTTATTTAGGGAAATGCATATCCTGTCGACTGTTATAAATAGATTAATAGATCATACATCTATATACATTTAGAAATTTTAGAAATATAGATATGTGAATGAAACAGACGTTTTATATGTTAAGAATAGACGTGGAAGATCGTATATCGATCGATAGACAAAAAAAGTTAGGTAGACAAAGCAACTGACATATATATATATATTGTGATTGGATGTGAGGTACCCTGTTGTTTCCAAGCGGACGTAAGGGCGAAAATCTTTGTTTTACACAGGCACAAGTAGACTTCCGTAAACTTCTAGGCTAGTTTGTGCGTAACCTTCGTTAGCTAAACGACAACAAACAGGTTTAGCAGGAAATCAATAGCAGCACAAAACTTCCTTTGTATTTTTACGCCGTTAGCCAAAAACTGTAAAAGAAAAAGCAAAATACCAAGCGAACTTTAAAAGTCTCGCAACCTTTCAGGGTTACTGTGAAGCTATGATAAAGTTTGGCGAACGACATGTACTCTATGTTCTTTTATTCTCAGGATTTACTATTGATTTGTTAACTATTCGGTTTAGACTTTCAGCCAGTTCTGTACGATTTTTGATAAAATTGGCATAAGTTTTGTTGTTAAGTTTTTTGGACAAACATTTCGTAAAGTACGAATTCAAATACTAACTCTTAAGTCAGAAAAATGTTATAGTAAAATTTCTTGTATTCTAGAAGACGAAATCATTACATATTTTCAGTATGCTGAAAACTTGGAAAATAAAGATGGCGTTTGATTCTGTAAACGTTAAATTATAGAAATATTGAAATGAATTTATATACTCTCTCCATCGTTGAAAAAAAACACAACGGAATACTTTCCTAGGACTGCAGTACTGATTTATAATGCTGCAACTTTTTTCCTTGTGTGCACAAATTATTTGGAAAAGTAATTAGTCAAAAAAGTATGGCTGGTCACACTCAGACTCTGAGCTCAGTGTATATATATTCATTTAGATTCTAAGACCATGGTCTTAGAACTATCATGACCACATGAGATCATTTTGATCGGTGTTTATATTTTAACGTTGACGGCGTTAATGACCAATAAGATCAACAAGCCCAAAGCCCAAACGACCAGTCATTTGATAAGGACAGATATGAAAAACTAGGTGTGTGAGTAACGAATTGTCAGTTGTTTACTGTGAGATGGAGAGATTGTATGTCTGTGGAATTAATGCCAACAGCCAATGTGTGGTTAAGGCAGAAAGAAAATACAGCAGCATGGGTCAGGAATACATCTTGAAAGCCACTAAAGTGCTGACTGACTCCGAAACTGCCACTCACCCTCCTGATACCCAGGCGGGTAGTACCGGTAATAAACGGACTTCCCTGGTCTGTGGCTACCTACTACTACCCAGCTTACCTACCGAGTAGAGAGAGAGTGTCTGCCTACCTCTTAAAGAGTACTTACGAGAGTACTTACCCCCATGCGAGTTCCTACGAAGAAAGAGTAACTTACACAGCTGACTGTGTAAGTTAGGCTCTTTCACCATCGGCTGAAGACGTTGTCGTAGGCTTTTTTTTTATGCTGAAGGCTCCAGTCACGGACGAAAGTCCACATCAAGGCCGGGCCTTAATTGGAATATAGAGAGAATTATGAAACGGAAAAAGAAAAGACAAGAGAAAATATTTACGAATTTTTGAGAAAGTGAAAGACCTGTCTTTTGAGATGTGCCAAGTCATAGTTGTTAGGAAAGACATAGGAAGGTAGAGAGTTCTGAAGCTTAGAAGTGTAGGGAAAGAAGCAGGCATCAAAACTTTGTCTTGGGCTGATGACGGAAAGAAGTCATTGCCAAAGCGTCTCTCTCTCTCTCTCTCTCTCTCTCTCTCTCTCTCTCTCTCTCTCTCTCTCTCTCTGTCTAAGGTCGCCAC
>JAYMFT010372968.1:0-21405 GCA_038088735.1 Panulirus argus
AGTCGCCTTCTACGACACGCAGGGAATACGGGGGAAGTATTCTTACACCCCTATCCCCAGGGGATATATATATATATATACATGTATGTGCATGTACATGTGTATATGAGTGGATAGGTCTTTCTTTGTTTGTTTCCTGGTACTACCTTGCTAATGTGGGAAACAGTGATCAGATATAATGGATTGTAAATTGAATATAACATGACACTCCATGTTTGTTCTACCCTGTAACAATTCACTCCTAAATGCATATTTGTGGCCAGTGTCTGGTCATTGCTTTAGATGATGACATACTTAATGATGCCTTAGCACAGTTTGAATCAAACTCTAAGTATGATAATGATGAACCTGAATCTGATGTTGATGACAGTATTTCCTGAGTTAATTTTGTGGGCTTCTAGTTGCTCTGTCGGGAGGTGGGATATTACAGGAGAGGTAAGCAGCATGCTGCAACAGGATTTTTCCCCTGCTGTCTTTTCTTCCCAGCTAGGGCCAAGTAGTGCATAGTAATTGCAAATGGTGCAACTGTATACTCCTCCTCACACCATTATTGCTGCCAGACATACTGCATTCCTTGCAATTCTTTGAAGCATATAACCACAACAAAAGGTTTGATTGTCATGATACATAGTTCTATTGTATTGATATAATCCCACAAAGATTATATTATTGTATATTTCTAGTATTTAGTGTAACAGTACACAATTCAGGATGGATTTTTTTCCTGAAATTACAGCCAAACTGTACCTGCTAGAAAAATTTTAAAACCACCATGATATACTTGAACACTTAAACTAACCAGTGCAATAATAAAAAATTGATAACATCATAAAAATACTTAAACACTTAAACTAACCAGTGCAATAATAAAGAATTGATAACATCATAAAAATAATGGTGAAGACTACAAAGAGTATACAAGTTTTGGAAAAATTGTCAAAATGCTTTTTTTTATTTTTCATTTTCCTATTTCACCAACATAAAGCTTTGAATTCTTTTTTTATGTTTATGTAACACTTCTTGTGTGACTTGGTTTTTGTTGGTGAAAACATGAATTGATTGCATTAAGAATTTAAATGCATGACTTCACATCATCAAAGATGTTTCTTCTTTTTTACTTCTGTTTGTATGTAAAAAGCAACCAGTTTTACATGAAATGTAGTTGATTTCATATGAACAAATGAATGTGTTGCCCAAAAAAGATCTGTCAGAAGAAAAATGTGTAGTGCAGTTTCTCCATGCCAGAAAGTCATAGCTAACCCCATGTGTGGGAGGGATGAAGTTATTAGTAAGTAGGTGTATGAGGGCATTAATACTGGTATTTTATTGCAGTGTAATAACATTTCAAATACATACATGCATACATACTTAATCACTATAGTATACACATATAAAAGGTAGTTTTGGTGGTGATGGTATAAATGTTTCAAGGAGAGTGTGGTTCAGGGTTATTTTAGTCTGATTCCACATTTTCAAAGAGAGTGTGGTTCAGGGTTATTTTAGTCTGATTCCACATCACTTGTGGGAGGCATAAGCAGAGGAACATGCAAGGGGCTGTCATCATCACTTACCAACAATGGGGAGGTGCTGGAAGAGTTGGTGGATGGTGTAGGAGAGTCATCATGATGGGTGTTGGAGGTTGAAATGGCTAGGATAGGCAGCTAGAGGTGACTGAACAAGACATCAAAAACTGAAACATATAGACTGAAATACCTTTTGTCCTCTTGGACATAAGACTCCTTTTAGGTAGCAAGGACAGAATTTAAACCCTATTTTAAATGCAAGCTCCTTACCAGACAAGGGTTTATGTCTATTGCAGCTTTGGCAAGAGCATCAACCTGTGAAAGGAAAGTTAGCCAACTTCTTCATGGTCATGTTCTTGACATCATAGGCCACCTCTTGCTCCTGTTCCTTGCAGTTCCTTGTTTTCCTTATCAGCAGTGGTAGTTTCCATCAGGTCATTCACACCTAACCCTTCAACATGGAAATCACTGAGCTCCATTATGTTTGTTTCTTGAAGGCCTGAGAAGCCTTCTCAAGCATCTTATATCAAAAGTCATCAGTCTTTCCTACAGTTGTAAAAAATTTAGGGATGTCATTAAAGTCATTTACACTCTTTCCACAGGTTTTTCCAAATGCAGTTTATATTGGTGGACCTTACTTTGTCCCAGGAAACTTTAATATTTTAATTTTGTCCCTCACATTGGAGGCCTTTCACCATTCACAGATTATTGACTTGTCAGATCCAACAGTTATGTCCAGAAACTGGGATTTGGGTTTTTGTAGGTAATAAGCCTTGATCATTGTGACAACTGTTTGATCAAGGAGCTTGATCAGTGAGATCATGATAGGGTTGAAAGAAAAAACCAGTATTGATGTTGATGTTTTCAAGGTTTGTAGGATGTCAAGTTGCATTATCAAGAATGACGGGACCATGAATATAGAATTATCCTCCTTGTAGTAACACTCCTTTTACATGGTAAAGTGATTTATGAACCAGTCCTTAAAGATTTGGCTTGTCATTGGCAAAATATTCTTGCTTAGGTCTCTTAATGCCAATGGGTTAAGAGAGTGTTTCACCCATACCAGCTTTAACTTAAGTTTTCTTGCTGAACTTAAAATTTCTTGCTGTATCGCCACATACTTGGAGAGTCAGCCTGTTTTTGTTTTTTCTCAACCTTAAACCCAAGTGGCATCTTCACTTCTTTGGAGATGTACATTCTGGATGGTATCTTCTTCCGAAATGGTCCAGTCTCATCTTACTGAGGACTGTAACCATCTGCATCAATGATAGCTTTAAGCTTATTGGAAAATATTGCATCATCTGCATGATCAACACTTGCAGATTCCTTGCTCAGCTTAATATTATGCAAGTTTTGCAAGTAAAGTAACCTATCAAACCAGCCCTTACCTTCGTGAAAGACTCTTCAGAGCCACATTCCTCATAAATTTTCAGGGCCTTATTCTTGGCCATGGCACAGGAAAGATTCATCTAGTTCTGTTCTACCAATAAAACCCCCAGCATGTCCTACATCTCTTTCAATGCAGGACTCCTTTCTTTTGCAGTTGTCTTGGCAAAAAGAGGCATAGATAATATAACAGAATTCCTTTCTCTTTTTTCATTTATGGTTGTGGAGTATATGTTGACTCATCAAGGTAGCAGAGGGCCTTGTCAGCTTCTGCCAGGTCAGAATTTCAAACTTTATCTTCACCATTATTGTAGTCCTCTCTTGCTTCATGGATATACCACGAAGAAGACATGAAGATGAACTAACAGGATGAATAGAAACCTTATGAATGATATGGACAGGAATACCAGTTCATTCGGCAGTGCATACGAGAGTGTAGCACACACCCTTGCAGCACAACTGACAATGCAAGACTGAGACTGTTTGCATATAGTAAGCGTGAAACTGCCTTGGTCAGTTGAGACAACTCTCATAGTGCACAACACTAATGCACACCTGACCTGCGTTGACTACTTAAGAACAAATTTTTCTCATACTAAAGAAATTGTATGTAGGAGTATGATCCTCACATATAAGTGAAATCACATACATTGATCCCTAGTATTATGAGAACTACCAGTATGTACTGTCCAGTGTTCAAACACAAACACTAGTGATGTTCAGAATTCGAGTAAACACAAGTAAACTGTCATAGTCTATATAACATTTACATATATTTTCATTTACTACTTAGCAGTAATGTTCAGTGTTTAAGTAACCACTACAGATGCTCCCCGACTTGCAATTTTTCAACTTTATGATGGTGCGATATTCAACACTTTATTATAAAAAAGGCTTTGTGGTAGATGATTTTGTCCAACTGTAGGCTAATGTAAGTGTTCAAAGAATTTTCAAGGTAGGCTAGGATAAGCTATGATGTTCAGTAGGTTAGATGTATGGTACTGATTGTACATATTGAATGTATTTGCAACTTATGATGTTCAACTTATGATGGGTTTATCGGAAGGTAACCCCCATCGTAAGTTGAGGAGCATCTGTAGTAAACTTTTATTAATGGTACATTATTCTCATATAGTTAACAGTCACTGGTGCCTTGTTAGAATGAAAAAAAATGTACTTATACCTTTTTCTGATCTAAAACAATAGCCTGCATAGATATAGACAGTTCATCAATCATTTATTTTTATCATTACATGTATCTATATTGATGCAGTGCAGTTTCTTTGTACATGATATCCTCTCACCTTGCAAACCACTGTGTGAAAGTCATCTTTTATGCTGATGACATCATAGTTATATCATAACACCCTGATACCACACAGGCAACCACATATCAATAACTCTGTGTCACACAGCCAGAACACTGGCCCACTCATAACAGAATGTTTCCATACCCACAGAGATCCACTGTTACCCTCATAACCCCTGACAGACTTTAATCCATCCTTTATCTTCCCATTAACCTAAATGACCAACCACTCTCATTCATTGAAACTCCAACCATGGTTATCATTATTGATATCATTTTCACATAATCCCAGGATTCCTTCTCCTGGGGACTCCTGTATCTTCGTGGTGCACCACAATCATACAGTCAGTTGTAGTAGGATGGACTCTTTTAGAGTAAGTTCACTGATGAGATTTTACTGTGATGGTACATCCTCGTTGAAGGTGTCTTTTCACTTGTGCCATAACCACAAGCTGGCAGAATCCAGTAACACCCCAACCTGGTAGGCATCTTGTATGACAATCATGTAACATTCACATCCCATCCTACACACATTATCACAAAGTAAACAAAATAAATGCCCTCAGAACATTTACTGGAACCAGTTTTGGACATGAAAAAGAATCCCTGTTCTATGCTCCACTTTAAACTGTGCCTCATCAGCTTGGTCATCATCTCTATCAAAATCAGATTAGCAAAGTTGTAAATCACACAAAATAGAGCACACAGAACAATCATTGGCTACCAAACAATCACAAACACTCACAATTTATACAGCAAAACAAGTCTTTCTCCATAAAATCTAACCCCAATATGCTAAACACTCAGTTCTTTGCTACATTACCATACCCTTCCCATTAAAACCACACCAAAAGCACCAGTTCAACATATCTCAAGATGCTCCATGCCCATAATGCAGTTGCCACTGTGAGGAATACTGAACACTTAATGGTAAGTTGGCCTGCATTTACTCCATATAGACATACACACAGCATCATTACACTCTATGACCTATGATCCTGCCTGGTGCATATGCCAACTTCCTGAGTGCTGCACGAGCCTCATAAAGATAGAAGAGATTCCTGGGAAAGAAAGTAAGAATATATATACCTCCTGGTCCAGGAATCCCTTCTATCATGTACTGGGCTCCCATGGCACTCAGGAACCCAGCCATTTCATTCAAACAGGATCACAGGTCATAAAAGGTTGTGATGTGTGTGTGTATCTATGTTGGGAGACTGCAAGGCAATTGAACAGCAATTGGTTGGAGTCTTCACAGTGGTAGATACATTGTGAGCATGAAGGGTCTTGAGATATGTTGAACTGGTGCTTTTAGTGTTGTAGGGATGGGTGATCTCCAGAGCATATATGGGAAAGTGTAACTTATGTACGTATAGGGAATGTGGTTTCAGATGAATGTAAGTCTGTTGGGGGTGGCGTTTAGTTCTTCTTGGGTCATATTGGGGGTGGAGGGACGTGCTAGTATAGGCTGTTGATGTATGTGGCATGGGTAAACATTTTTAATTCCCTTTTGGGGTTGGTAGTGTGTTATGGAATGGTGTCTATAGGAGGTATCAAGTGCTGTTGCAGGGAATTAAGTGCCAAGTATGTTGGGTTGTGATTTTATTGAGAGGATCTCTGCTTAAATACGTAAGTGGTGAGTGTTTGTGATTTCAAGGCAGCCAGTGACTGGTTTAAGTGCTCTTTTTTGTGTGGTTTGTAGCTTTTTTTTTTTTTGTTTTTAAGAGGGTGGGTAACCAGACAGCTAAGGTGAACTTTAGAGTGGAGGGAATAAATTGTTTAAAGAGAAATTGTTTAAAGAGGATACTAAGAAATCTGTTTTCTTGTCCAAATTTTGTACCAGTTAGGGATCAAGTGCTGTTGCAAGGAATTAAGTGCAAAGTATGTTGGGGTGTGATTTTATTTGGAGGATCTCTGCTTAAATACTTAAGTGGTGAGTGTTTGTGATTTCAAGGCAGCCAGTGACTGGTTTAAGTGCTCTATTTTGTGTGGTTTGTAGCTGTTTTATGTTTGTTTTTAGGAGGGTGGGCAACCAGACAGCTAAGGTGAAGCTTAGAGTGGAGGGAATAAATTGTTTAAAGAGGATACTAAGAAACCTGTTTTCTTGTCCAAATTTTGTACCAGTTAGGGTTCTAGGACATTTAGTTTGTGTGTTGTTGTTGTGTTGATGTTTTTGGGGTGGGGAGAAAATGTCATGTGTGTGTATTTTATGATGTCTTGAATAGCTAATGTCTACTTCAGTGGGAGTGATTGTCCATGCAAGGTGACTGGAGGGTGTAGGTTGGATTTGTGTCTGTTTGGGGTTAAGAGGGAGATTGAGGACATCTTTGGAGATATGGACATTTTTGTTATGGATAAGCCATTGTTCCAGTTCTGTAATATAGTGCTGTATGTTTGTTGCTACTTCTTTGGTGTTAGTGTGTTTTGATAACATTGTGAGGTTATCTGCATATGAGAGGACTTTCATGTTCACCTACCCATTTCTATTTTTTTTTCCCCATGCCTCAGTTTTATGAAACACTGTTGGGTCTACCATGCCATTAGTTATACACATCTTTGCTCTCACAGTGAACCCTCTATCCACACACTCTTCAATGCATCTAGGATGGTAGCCTCCTCACCCACCCTGTGGCTCACTTCAGCTCCAATGGTTCCATTCACTTCCATTTCCACTCCAATGTATTTACAATATGCCACTTCATTTGGGTTCTTTCTGTTCAAACTCATATTCCAACTAACCTGTCTCCCTCCACTGCTAAACTTAATAACTTTGCTTTTATGTGCATTTACTCCCAGCTTTCTCATTTCACATACTCTCCCAAACTCAGAAACCAGCTTCTGTGGTTTCTCACTCAAATCTGCCACCAGAACCATATCACCAGTGAACACTAACTGACTTAACCCCAAAACCTCCCTACTGCTGACAGAATACACACCTGCCCTTCTCTCTAAGATCCTCACTTTCACCTCCATTACCACCCCATTTGTAGACAGATCAAACAGCCACTGACAACACCATACACCCTTGCTGCTGATCCAATTTCACCTTGAACCACTCGTTGCCTCTCATCTAAATTACACACATGCCTTACTCTCTCAGTAATATCTTCTCATTTGTTTTACAAAAGTAGCTTTCCTTCCACATCATGTATTCACAGTACTTCCCACAAAGCATTTCTATCAACCCCTTAATGGACTTCCTTCAGCTCCATAAACTCCACATACAGACCTCTCCTTTTCCTGTAGGTATTTCTCACAAAAATTTTTCAAAGCAAACACCTGTTCCACACATCCTCTACCACTCTTGAAACAATATTGTTCCTTCCCACTCTGTTGCTTGGTGTATGCCTCAACCCTCTCAGGCACTGCTCTTCCATACAGTTTACAAATACATTCAACAAACATGCACTTCTGGTATTCAAATGTTCACTTTTTTCCCATATACCATTATACTGAGACTATACAAGCATTCTGGCAATTTTCATGCAACTCACCTTGAGCCATGCATACAGTGAAGATCCTAATTAACCAGTCAACAACGATTCAGCTACATTCCCATCCACTCCAGCCATTTTGCCAAACTTCATACAGAGAGCTTTCACCACCTTTTCCCTTTTCACTAACCTTGCCATGCCTATCTCACTTTGCATACATCCATGTCCAGAACACCCAACAGCTGCTACCCTGTCATTCAAACTTATTCAACAGTCCTTCAAAATACTCACTCCAGGTCCTCTTCACCTAGTCTGTGCCTGTTGCCATTTCCCCATCTGCCTTTCTTTGCTGTTGTTATCATTATTACTCAACCCCTAGAACCCTCTTATGGGGTCCCTGCAGCTTCAAGGTTATGCTCCACATGGCAGTAGGGTAAGTGGAGCTCCTATGAGGCAGGAGGTCATCAGTAATATTGTAATCCTTTTTCCGTCTGCTGATGGTGATACTACATGTACTCACCTAATAAGAAATATGTAGGGTACAGAGAAATCCTAAATATGCATGTACAGGTAGCCACTTATCAAAAGGCACTTAGGTTAGGAAGAATTCCTTATCAAGCAATAATACCCTATTTAGATGCATTTAGGGTACAAAGAAGTCCTCACTAAAGCATGTTACCACCTACTGAGAGACACAATGAAGCATGTACTTGCCTAATAAGAGGCACATACAATGAAGCATGTACTTGTCTAACTATAGGCACATAAGATATGAAGAGTCACTCGTAGGAGCATGTACCTGCCAAGAGAGAGGTTTATAGGGTATGGAGAAACAAACATACATCATGCAGCATAGCAACCATGGAAAGTATTTTCTTATATAGTGCTATCTCTTACATATGCATCAAGTGCCACGGAAAAGGCTGATATGTATTTGCATTTTACTGGGAAATCCTCAGTAAGAATGTAATTCCCTATTGAAAGGTAATTAGGGTACAAAGAAATCCTCACTAAAGTGTATACCCACATACCAAGCGACAAGTAAGGTAGAAACAGACCCAATGAAACATTAATACTTACTTAACAAGAAGCACATGAGATACAAACAGACATTCAGCAAAGCATGTATCTGCCGAGCAAGAGGCACAGGATATGGAGAATAATGAAGAAATTTTATATAGATAACATGTTGCCTGTGCAATCCCATCTTGTGTATATGTGTCAAGTATATGCTGGTATGCATTTGTATGTACAGTAATAATTCTGTAACATGTTAAGCAGCATCAACATGCTGACATGTTTGTTGTCTGTAAAGTGTTTTCTCCTGTACTTGTATCAAGCAGTATAATGTATGCTGACGTCAAATGCTAGGTATGCTGAAATATCTCTGACTGTGCATCAAGCAGTATATCCCATAGTGAGTGGATAATACAAGATGTCAAGTTATGTAACTGGTGCCCATGCATACCCTGAAACATTTATAGAGTTTCTCAATAATACAGGCTCATGTGAATGAGTTCTTAGTGAATCTTGGTTTATATGAGAGATATGCTGCATTTCCTTATGTTTTTATAAGATTCATTTTATGCTGGCTAGAAAAAGATGCTCAGAAAGAGGGACTCGCAGAATATGGTCTCTTTGCATAATTTTAAGCACATTGTGGTCATCTACATTTATTTCCTGACTGATGAGATTCTTAATCCAGTAGTGCAGAAACTTTAAGGAAAAGAGAGATGTTAAAGCTGTTGCTACTCCCACTCTTGTACTCTTAAAGTTGAGCTTAGGAGATACAGACCTGATTATGATAAAAGTATCTTAGGGATGTCTGTGGAGAACTAGAGGTTTAAGCATTGCTTAACCTTTAGATTTATTATTTGACTTTAATAATTTTATATTTTTATCCAGTCTAAAGGCTGATTTGACTTTAGTCCATACCAGTAGATATTTTTGGTCCACACTTCTTTATTTGTCTATCATCTCTGAGCATAGATATGCATGCCATCATCCCCTCTGATACTCTTATGACCACCACTAAAACTCTGTAAATAACCCAGCTGCTTTGGTGGCATGGTGTTGCCTCTTCATGCCTCCGAATCTAAACATATGTTCATAAAATCTCCCACAAGAGTTGTAAGTGACATATACTTTGATATCATAATTGAATATTTGAATGCATATAGTGTGGAGTAAGGCATAATATATGGAAATCTCCTTGTAAATATACAAAGGTTTCTCACTGCCAAAATTAATTTTTTGGATCAATTTTCATTTTATGCAAAATGTTGAGAATTGTAAAGATTTATCTGCATTGTCTGTACTTCATATAGACATGGAAATTATATGCCTTTGGGATAAGTTTGGCATCTTACTAACTTCTTTATTAGCTTCTTCATTTGAAGATTTAGTTTTGTGAAGTTTTAAAGATTTTCAGGTGTGAGTAGTCTCTGTATTGTCTGTATTTCACTTAAATCTGAAAATTATTTACCTTTAGGATAAATTTGGTTTCCCAGTCAACTTTACCCTCTTTGTTTTATTTTCGTTAAATTTTCAGATTTTTGGGGATGGCAATTTGTCTTTCAGGCAGTGCATATTTTTATGAAATTTTGATGCCAGATATATAATCTTCATAGGTATATGAAGTGAAAACTAGTAAAACATTAACTCTTTTCTCTCTTGGGTGGAGAATGAAAGCAACAAGCAGAATCCCCATGAAATCTAAAATGGCACCCAAAGATAAGACAATATTTATGCCAGCCTTGTCTGTTTGGCTTAGATCAAAATTTTGGATTACGTTTCATCCTTTACCAAGAGAAGAGCTCTTAAGAGGATAAAGGTTCTTCCTCTTCAGTAATATTTTTTTTTTCTAGGCTAGAAAACTGAGTTTGTGGGTGATATGTGAAAAGTCCTTCCTGAATATTGAACATCACCTGCCTGTTAAGAGGTACAGGCTGGATCTGGTGCCCTATGAGGCATTTTCGTTTCTCATGCTGATAGCTCTCTGTTAGTAGTTCCAATTTTTGAGGTTTGGGAAGGAAATCCACCAGTATGAGGCCTGTGACTACTCGAGCATGAAGCTTAGACCAAAGGTTCAATCCTATGTGTTTTGTGGAATGGATTTTGTTTAAATTTATAATTCTCCAAAGAATGTCTGTCAGTATGAGTTGAAGGCAGAGATTTTGGATGATGAGTATTTGGATGACTTTGAAATGGCTTAGATCTGGGATTATAAGCTGTAAGAATTATAAGGCATTCAACCCTTTGGCCTCCCTTTTTAATGAAGGATCCACTGGAAGCAGGTTTTTGTGAAACTTTCAATTATGAGATCACTAAACAATTACAGCTAATCAGTTATTTTTCTAGAAAATCCATTTGGTAATACCCACCAGAAATTCTTAGCAGGCTTTTTGACAGAAAGTCCTTTTAGTCCAAGTCTCCCACACTCTTCATGATTACTATGGTGCAAGAAATCAGTTATGAATAGGTGCAGAATGTCTTGTTAACTCATGCTCAGTCAGTGGATATGGTGACCATACAGATTGGAGTGTATTTGCCTATACTACTTCAGCTGAGAGAGGTTGACAATAGATCAAGGGCTACATTGTTAGGTATATTATCCTTTCTTCTGTTTCTGGAACAAAATGACTCTCAATTAATAATTCATGTGACAGTTGATGAAATGATGTATTGAATTCATAATTATTTGGGAGCATTTGATGATCCCCTTTTTATTAGCAAACTAAGTTATTAGGACTGCAAACTGGATTTTTGTAAAGTTACTGGTAGATTACCTTAAGAGACAAAGTGTTGGTACCATATAAGGACAATATATAAATCTCATTGTTAAGGTAGTTTTCCCCATTTTTAGCAAATTAATTTCCTGATGATTTTGTGAGACTAAACTACTGGTTGAAAGTATGCTCTTACCCTTTTATTCTAGACTTAAACAATAACTTTCATTAAAGCCAACATATAATGATACTTGAGCTAAGAGCATTCCTTTCAGAAAGTCTTCACTTGTGTCTTTTCTTCAACAAGTGGAGGAAACCCCTATATTTAGCTTCAGTGGTTTTACTATGGCTGAATGTCATTCTCTCCACAAAGATACAATCTCTCCTTGTCATATATACTCATGACAATGCTGAACTCACACAACTCATTCTTTGCAACTCCAGATTTTCCTGTGCTTTGCATAGTCCTGTCTCTGACAAAATGGTAGGAGCAATAGATACATAGAAGTCATGGTTAGGAATGTCAGGTAGAAGTTGTAGGAAGGAGCATTAAGTGGGAGCATTAGATAGAAGTAGTAGGATGGAACATTAGCCAGGAATATTAGCTAGACACATTAGGTAGAAGTAGTTGGTAGGAACATTAGGCAGTAGTATCTGAAAACACTGCTCTAGGTTTGCCCTCTACCAGTGGCCTGTTAAAGTACTAATGGCTAAGAAGTAGCACTGGAGTTCAGCAGTTATGGCAACTCTTTGGTCATGGCCACCCCCTTGAGGGAGTTCCTTAAGGGTACAGGTGTCAAAGATACAGATAAATAGACTTCCTTGGTGTAGTAGTTAGTGTTCCTGACAGTAACACATTCATATGCCACCCAGGGTTGAGCCCATAGGTTCAAATTCTGGTTGTAGCAGTCAATTTATGGTCAACCTAGCTGCTCATCCACCCTTAGGGGTTGATCGATAAAATGGTTACCTGGCTCTGTCTAGGGTATATACACAGCATCTTCTGGGTTGACCTTGATTATGGCCTCAGTTGCCCATGTCATCTCAGCTAACATAAAAAAACATTAGAATGTTGTCTTAGGATGAGTATTGGGTAGTTTCATTTTCTGGCCAGAATTGTGGTCAAGGATTTAGGAGCTGAGGCAGGGGATATTGAGGTGGATATTTTCTTAGATCCACTTTCAGTAAGTGGATTAAGAATGAAGGGGAGACTGCATCAATGCTGACATGCTTTGTGCTAATTCAGTTGATAGATTTGCATGGTTTACAAAAGATCTTAGATAAATTTGGAAAAGAAAGAGACCACTGAGCAGTAAGGCTCAAGGTCAGGATCCAGTCTCTCTGTTACTAGAATATGTGCAGGACTTGTGACAAAAGTTGTCATAGAAGTAGCCTCAGGAATATCTTTCATTCACTGTTTTTCCCATATCCAAGATATTATCCTCAAAACAAGAGCAGTTTTAGAAACACATTGTTTCAACAGGCTGCTGAGGAACATGTCTCATGAAATTATACAAGTGATTTTGATCATTATCTTAAGCATTATCAACCATGTTTGACAGTACTACAGTAACCAAGGGACCTCTGTATTGGCATGTTCCTATAAACCCATAATTTTGGAATTTCTTAGCTTCCAGAATCAGGAATCAAGTCCTCAGCCTGGGTATTTTTGTAGGATATTTATGAAAGTGTTGTCATTAATTATATGCAACTTATGAAGAAGAAAAATAAAAGTCATTCCATGTATATGCAATTGACTAATTTTGGCAGAGTAACCTCAAAGGTGCTTGGAGGCTCTGAAAACAGTTTGGAAGATATTCAGTAGTTTTAGGCTGTGTTATGCTTACAGAAGTCACAGCTAGTTTCCTAGATGATGTGGTTAAGCTTGAGTTAGGATATGAAAGGTTAGTCATGTCCCATTTCCTGGATTTTGAAGACAAGTGATGGGAACACTAAAAGTTTTCCTCAAGCCATTGGATTATTGACATGAAAGTAGAGAGTATTAGACATTTAACTTTGGAATAATTACAGCTATAGTCATTAATATTCTAGTAAAGCAGTTTAGCACATGGTTAAAAGCTCTTGTACATGTAAAGAACAAAGACAAAAGGACTCTTTATTTATCCAAAGCTGTGGCAAAAGTTCAATGATGGCTCCAGCCAGGAGTGTTAAGTTCAAATGAAAAATTCCCGTGTCCCAAAAAGATTCACATGGATGCATCTCAGAAAAATGGGAGTTTCATTAGAATTCATTGATAAGGAGCCACAGGAATTGCTCTCATCCCTTGGCCTTAAACCATATAAGTCCAAGGATCTTACAGTGGTTTACTATACATAGTTTGTCGGAAAGTAAAGCCTGAGAAAGATGCATTGATAAACTTTTTTCAGAAGACTGATTGGCTATATTATGACTCACTAAATAGCACAAGAAGTTTATGGCCCCCATGGTCATGGGCACTTTAGGCATATCACTTACTTTAGGAGAAATGTCTGTTTCTGGAAGCATCTCACATAAGGATTCCCAGAATGTTGTAGCAAATATTCTGTCATGAGCAATTCCAGTGGACACAGAGTGAAATTTGGTCTGAGATTCATATGAGAGGATCCTGTCATTGATGTTCATCCAAGAGGCAAAATTGCATACAAATGTGGCCAATCACAAATTGCTATTCATCTTCTTTTCCAGATCCTTTTGCAAATGCAATAGATGTACCCTGGTTAGACAAGAGTTGGCAGAGATTTCACCGTTTTTGTTCCACAGGATTTCTCAGAGTGATTTTGAGCAAAGTGGACCACACTTCATTACAAGTGGTGTTAGTAGCTTTCAGGATGCTGGACCAACTGTAGTTTTCTAAGTTAAGGAGTTTGTTAGAATCCATTGGATCCTTGTTATTCCAAATATCTCTCAGCTCCTGAAGTCTCAGGGATCTCTGTTGTGGATATTATAACAAACCCTTATAATAGAAAACTCTGGCCCTTAGATTGTAGATTTATTGATATATTATACTGCAATAGGAAATGATCCTTAAAGACAGTGAAAAACCATGGCCATTGTTTAGATATTTTGTGGCCCTAGTGTGACCTCCTAATTATACAGTGGCAGTTCTTTAACAGGTTTTTGCTTGGTTGTTTAATCATGGTCAGTCACTCTACGAGCACCTACTTTATTATCATACTAGGTATTGCTGGTGGAGCCCATAAAGTTAGGATTTGGTACTGATTTTTCCTTGTAGTCTTTTTTCAAATCATCAAAGGCATTTTACCATGTAATATGAAACCTTGAAACCTGTTTAGTAGGGAACCAGATTGGTCATTAGATAAGATTTAATTTTTGCAGTTTTGTGAAATAAATAATTTTGCATTAATTGCTCTTTGAAACATTTGACACTGAAAATGGTTTAAGTAAAACTGGCAACTGAATATAGGATTATTAAGATATATTATTTTAGGAGAGAAGGAGGTTTTTGGTGTTTGGCAGGTGTAAGTCGTTTATCATGTTGTTTTCTCAGTCTTAAAAGAATATTAATGCTTCATATATAAGAAAACTTTTCAAGGTATGAGTTTGGATTTAATGGGAAGACATGCTATGTTCAGTTTTGGTATTATGGCATTATTTGAATTGCACGGCAGGAGTTGCACCTAAGTTTCTGTTTATCCCAGGTCTCTTGCTTTCTGTTTAAAGGTAAGAATTTCTCAGCTGAATCAGAGACCTATCAATACAAGTCAACTGGAAATATCCTGTTAGGCACACAACTTAAGAAATTATTTCACAGTTAAGGCCATTTTTTGAGACTTGTCATGCAAGTCCATTAGAAATCAAAGATTTTATCAAGTCTGAAAAGACTTTTACCAAGAGATTATTGCCCAGAAGCCTTTCTCTATTCAAAGATGTGTGGCCCTGGGAAGCTTGAGCCATACACAAAACCTTAACAAGAAATGACTCATCTATTGTTGTCAGAAGTCTAGTACAGTTAGTTTTTTTAGTAAGTGCCAATATCTTCAGGTGTTTTTCATTTAAGTAGATCCTCTTCCCCTGTCATTTACAGTAATGAAACTACATGAGAGGAAGGTGAGTGATGCGTTGGTCCAAAACAGCAGCTTTCAGCCTGTAGAAAGAATGCTTTTGAGCCAGAATCATCACTTGCCTTCTACTACAAAGTGCACTTTCCCCATAAGGTTGGGTTTCCTCTCTTGGAGATTCCAAAGTTACCTTGGCCTGTGGCCATATATAGGAAGAAAAGTTGGTGTGACATCATTAGTCAGAAGTTAGGGATTTCAACATAGCAACTGATTATAGTATTGCATTTGAGAAGGAACTTTTGATGCATTTCTCAGGACAAAATATAGTTAATTCTTTTATAATACCTTTAAAATTACTGTTGCCTTATTTGTCACTTAAGCTGGATGGCTTGGTTAGAGAACTAAAAGAGAAGGGATAGGTGATGTTTTTATGGCCAAAAAACATGCTTTTCAGAAGTAAAAGCCAAGTTTTTTAGGAAAAAGAAATAGATTTCCAGTCAGGCATATGAAGCACGCACCTTTGCTGACTTATTAATCACACAAGTAGAGGGAAAGAAGGGACACATGACAGAAGTGCCTCTCCAGATTTGATGAAGATAATGACATGCAAGAAAGACTTGAATCAAAACTGAATATGTTTGTAAATAGAATAAGATTATGAGAGAAAGTATAGAATACTGAGATTTACCAAAGTTTTTAAAGAAATGTACACAGACACCAGCTTTGGTCAAGCACATGGATAATGAAGCTTGATGTGGCTAAATGCATATTGATGAAAATGAGATCTAGTTATGACTGTAAGTTTGTAGATTAGAAGAAAGTAAAATAGATTTTTTTTTTGTACTAAACTTCACTCTAGAACTCCATGTTAAAAGAATTGTAGTGGGCTGCATTACATACTGGTCATTGTCAAAATTTCCTTCAGTTAAGGTGAAGTTCAGAAAAAACTATGATTAGTGTTATATTTGGGTATGCATTGCCAGTTTGGTCATCTTGCAACATCAAATGGATCTGCTTGAGAAGCTAATGATAAGCTTTGAATATTGTACCTCTATTAAGGAACTGTGCTACAGGAAGAAAAAAATAGCAATGATATTACTTACATTGGAAGAAGAGGGAGGTGGTATACATGATATATCTTTACAGTTATGAATAAGTTTGGCAGTGAAGATACTTGGCATTTCTCTGAAACACGTAAATCCAATCAACTAAAGGATACAACAAGTAATTAGAAAAAATATGTAGAGATATTTATGTAGAAATGAAATAAATGGTGGGTGAATGGAGAATGTTTAGTGAAGAAAAAGTGAATGTAGAGGGAGTTAAAAAGTCAAGGGATCAAGGGCCTTTGATTAATTTCCCAGTCCTTAGGAATACAAATAGGTAATTACACACACACACACACACACACACACACACACAAACACACACACACACAGTGGATGGAAGACGTTAAAGGGCACAGGCACTTCAACAGTTCAAGAATGTAAAATGATGAAAAAACATATTTTGAATAAGTTTAAGGACAAGAAAGACAATACAGCAAGATTTCAGTAAACAACAGAAAGATGGGCCACCATACAAATGAGCAAAGTTGTACAGGGGAAGGTTATTAGGTGCAAGTCTGTGATGATCTTTGGGTTAGAAGAAAAAAACCTGCAGTTAAGGAGAAAAGAAAAATAAAGGAACATGTCCAAGTCAGAAAGTTACTGAACACACAAGAACTGACATTTGCAAGTCAAGAAGCAAAGGAAGTGTCGAGAGTAGGGTCATATTGGAAAGTTACTAGGAAAAGGTCACTAAAGGCAATATTCAACATGGAAGTGTCTAGTCATCAGATGCTGAGACAGTCTTACAAACTTGCCAGAGGTGAGGAGTTCAAAGGAGTGACAGAGTGACAAGGCAAGAGAAGAGAGGGAGAGAGTTTGAGAAAACTGGTTAGTCAAAGAATGAGAAGGATCATATCAGGCCAGGTGAGGAATAATGCAGGAGGGACAGAAATAGCAATTAGCAGGTGCCGGATGCTGTATACTAATGCAGACAGACTGATAGCAAATGGTAAGAAATTTCTGCTAATGCCGACAGACTGATAGCAGATGGTAACAAATTAGAATTTAGAGACCATGTCAGAGTCAGCAACCCACGATCACTGGAGTGGTTGAGACTAAACTCCCAAAGGAGCTAAACTTGAACCTGATTTCCCCAGAAGGATACACAGTAGCAAAGATGAAATGGGTACCTGACTCAGGCTTGGTTTTATATATATATATATATATATATATATATATATATATATATATATTAATGGGATGGCCTTGATTAAGGTCATAGTTGCATGGGCCATCTTAGTTAAAAAAAGAAGGAAAATTCAAACAAAACATAATTATAGTAGGAATAGAGTGTATAATGGGGCTCTCATTCTACAACCCCCCCAAAAGTGGCAACATTTGATGTGTATTGATAACAATAAAGGGGCAGACAAGAAATTGAGGGAGGCAGCAAGACACTGTCCTAAAGAAGCTGGTGAATTATTGATAATGGGCAACTTCAGTTCCATGGAAGTAGAGTGGGAGAAATGATGCTCATGGAGACAGGGAGACATAGAGATACAAATTTTCTGAATTTGTACTGGAGAGCTTTTTATATCAGCATGTAATGGAGCATATGAGATGCAGTGGGGATGACACACCATCAGTTCTTCACCTTTATACACAAAACAGCATAGAAATGTGAAGCACTTTTTGGAACTAATGATCATGTTGAACTTGATTTTGACCATGTGATGGAAGGGAATGCAAGAGAGAAATCAGAAAAAGCACAGGACACTAGGAGGAACCATATTTGAGGCAACTAAACAGAGCTGATCATGTTCTGTGGGGGTGCAGACTGGGAAAAGTTTTTCAACAAGAGTATAAACCAATGCTAAAGGTCTGGAGAAATTCACTGCGAAGGCTTCAAGGCATGGGTGCCATGGATTAATGAAAGAGGAGGGAGAAAGAAGTAGAAAGAGGCATGGTTCAAGAGAGCTCAATGATGTGCTCTTCTGTTGAAGAGGTGGAAATGTCACTGTAGCTGGACAGCATTAGAAAGATAAAGAAAAGCAAAAAATGAGTACAGTACTGCACAGTAAGGAGAAAGAGGAGAGAGGTATTGAAAAGAGCAATGCATGTGAATAAGGCAACAGACAGCCCAAATCTTTTCCTGAAGATCATTAAAATCAAATAGCTGATAAAGATAAATTAATCAAGTAAAGGGACTTGGAGGAAAGAAAAAACTCTTGAAGAAGACAAGATTGTATGTTAGGGGCTTAATGACTAATGTAAGATTGTTTTCAGTGTGGTAGATGATACTACAACAGTGTTACAGAAGTACAGCAGAAGTACAAAGGGAAAGAAGTCTAAAGAAGTGTAAAGATTACCAGAAATGATGTAAAAGGGTAATGAAATGACTAGTATTAGGCCCATTGGTGTTACAAAGTCTCCCCATATGTGCTGAAGGAATTCACAGAGGTATAGCTAGGCTTCTTCAAATACTGTTAATTTAAATGCCAGAGGATCAGTCAATTTCAAAGATGTGAAAGAGGGCAAATATCATGCTTATGTATAAGAAAGGAAACAGGGAAAACATGCTGATCTACTGACCTTTCTTGTTGTTGAGTGTGGTCTGTAAGACAATGGAAAAGATAATCAGAAAGCAGATGAATGACTTCCTATGAAAGAGAAACTTCTTAACTGAAAGACAACACAGTTTCAGAGAAAAGAGGTTGTGAATAGGACTTCAGTTGACAGGATCAGCTCAGTGTTAGACCCAGAAAGCCTTTGACAATGGATGCTGATTAAGAAGCTTGAGCTACATATAGTAATAAGGGGCTAACTGCTTCACTGGATACAGTATTACATAAGTGGAAGGGACCAAAAGACACAGGAAAGAGTCAAATTTTCAAAGTGGGCTGGAGTTAAAAGTGGAGTTCTGCATGGCTTGGTCTTGGGACCACTGCTATTCTTGTGTAAATGAAATGACTTTTGTGAAGGACTAGACTTGTACGTAACCATGTTTGCATGTGATAAAAGGGTCATCATAGAAGCAAGGAATGAATACAATTGCATCAGCTTACGGGGGGACCTGGACAAACTTCAGAATTGGTCTTTTAATTGATTGATGAGATTCAGTCCAAGTAAGTGCACAGAATGAGAATGGAACACATTCAAAATTGGTCTGATAATTGATTGATAAGATTCAGTCCAAGTAAGTGCACAGAATGAGGATGGAACACAGTAAAAGGGGTACTCAATGTGATTATTACATGGCAGGAAATAAGCTGCAGGAGCTATGTGAAAGAGAGCTGCAGGTCAGTGTTATACCTAATTTTTTGTCAGAGCTACACACCAGGAGAACTGTGAAAGAAGTAAACTCTTTACTGGCAAGTATTAGAATCATATTCATGTATGTGAATAAGGAAATGTTTCATGAGCTGTTCACAACATAAACTGATGCTGGATTAGACCTCTCAGGTCTGGTCACTGCACCTAAAGAAGCATAATGATATGATTTAGATGGTTCAGAGAAATGCAGCCAAGATGATATTTGAATTAAGAGCTGAGCTACAGTAAAAGGATGAGGGATAAACAGCTGCCTACCTTGGAGGAGAGAAGAAAAAGGGATGACCTCTAAGTTCTTTCATTAATTGGATGACTTTGACAGTAAACACTTCTTCATGAGGTACAGTGCCAGAGTTCCCAGAGGACATGCTCAGAGGCTGAGAAAGAGTCTTGTCAAGGTCTAAGCAAGGAGATGGTGAATGCTGGCAGCCTACAAATATTAAAAAGTCTTCTTGATGTAAAAGCTGCCAATTGTGGGACCTAATGAGCGTAAAGATTTCTCCACATGTAGCGCAGATAGTTAATTATACATGTTATGCCTGTTTTTAAGAAAGGTGATTGGGAAACTGTGCTGTACTAGTTCCCCAGCAAGTGTTCTTTGTAGAAACAAATGAAAAACGTTTTGCAAAGGAGAAGCCTTCTAAATGGGAGGCAACAAGTTTTCAGGGAAAGGACATCAGGCATGTCCAATTTTGTAGACTTTTTTGTAGATGAAAGAGAGGGATGGGTAGACTGTGGGTTTTTGGATTGCCAGAAGCCTTTGATATTGTTCCCCATCAGAGGATGATAAAAAAGGTAGATCTATAGGCAGGAATAAGGGATGGGCTCCTTCACTGGATAGATGACTCCCTTTTTAGAAGGGAACAAAGAACACAGGTTAGAAGTGCATGCTTAGAGTGGGCTAGGGTTACAAATGGCATGTCACAGGGCTTGATCATGGGCCCTTAACTATTTTCATTGTATTTAAATGGTTTGCCTGATGGACTGCAGTTGTATCTAAACATGTTTGCAGATGACAGCCAGGTTATGAGAGAATTAGATAATGATGCTTGCATCAGCCTATAGGGAAATCTAGGCAAACTTTAAAGTTAGTCTGATAAATGGATGATGAGATTCAATCCAAGTCAGCACAAGGTAATGAGGATGGGAAAGAGTGAAAGATGGCCTTGATGAAATTATTCCTTAGTAGGAAATATATTACTGGAATTTGCATGTGTGAGCGACTTTGGGGTTGATATTGTGCCTAATCTATTGCTAAAACTACACATTAAAAGCATCATGAGAGAGGCAAACTGTCCACTGGTAAATATAAGAATCTCATAAAAGCATATGGACAAAACGTGTTTAGTGAATTATGAAACTTAAAGTGGATTATACCATGCAAGTTTGATAAACACACCAAAATAAGCACAAATATCTTTTTAGAATCAGAATCAGAATCAGAATTTATTTCCATTTTACAATGGTTATTCTTTAAACATTTTACAAATAATGACTATTTAGTACAAAGTACTAGTCCAGTGTGCTGAATATACACATACACATACATACACATTTATATACATATACACACTCCTATGCACACACACACACACACACACACACACACACACACACACACACACAC
>JAYMFT010372979.1:0-21401 GCA_038088735.1 Panulirus argus
TATATATATATATATATATATATATATATATATATATATATATATATATATATATATATATATATATTTCTTTATTTCTCCCCGAACTGACCACGAAGTATATTACGTCAACGGCGTAAGTAGTGGTGTTGATGTGCTAGTCCTTCCGTGGTGTGTGGACGCAGCTCTCGAACATGCAGCCTGAATTCGAAATCGCTTTACTCCTCTCTCACATAACTGCTTCACTGGGTCTGTGTGCGTCCCGAAGCCACGAAAACCGCATCCACAAAGGACTGGTATCAGTAGGTATCGGCAAACGACCACCCTGTGTCCGTAGATGATTAGTTGGTGCCTTTAATGACTGACTGGGACCCATAAGGAATCCATAAGTACAGGCAAAGACTCGTTTAGTGAATATGAATGCCCAGTGTGTAATAGCAATCAATTTTTCAGTATCAGTTGGGAATGGTCAAGTATAGAAAAAGTCCTACACACACACACACACACACACACATGGGAACCGGCGGTCAATTATTGAAAAAAGATATATATATATATATATATATGTATATATATATATATATATAAAGAGAAGAATGTCCCTGGTGTCTTTGAATAGGGACTGATATCAGATGAAGATCTCTCATATCAGTAAAACATCCTTTTGTACCAGTAAACACAGAAGCTACTGCAGTCCTTGGGGAATCAATCTGAAGATCATGGATCCAATGATATCCTTGCTGTTAAAAATTCGTCACGTCTTAGCCTAGCACGAGCTCTTGTCTTTAGACTGGCCGCTTCCCTCCTTGACCCATCAGGTAACATCCACGTATCAGCATCATTAGAATGTTAGTGAGGTTGAACAGGAAACACCAAAGGATAACTTCCTATGAACAAACGATCGCCAACCATCTCCGGAGGATCAGATCCTATCGAGAAATAATCAGATGGTATCAGGCGCCACTCGCTCTGTATCGGAAGGGCATCAACAGGCATCTGCTATCGATCATATCATTATGAATCGGCAAATAACAGTTATGTGGGAGGGGTTACCTACCACTTCAAGGCTCAGGTACCTCCACTGGGAGTGACTAGTCGCACCACAAGGGTCAGCTCGCCTCAATAGCAAAATTCTCACCTTAAATCATTAACAGCATAGAGGACTGGGTGAAAATGACTGGTTATTTTAGTAAGGAGTCGGTTTGTGGTTATTTGGTGGTCCCTTCCACGGTCTCAAGTGGTCTATAATTTGAGACCAAACCGTAATGACCACGTAATGGTTAAATGGGAGCCACTGGGAGTGAGTGAGTGAGTGGTAGATGGGTGATGGGGAAGTGGTGGTCAGGTGGTAGCCAAGTAGGTGGGAGGGTTACGAGGGACAAATGGTTAATATGGGGTTGTGTGGACACCACTTAACCTCCATCACCACCTCTGGAGAAATAATTTGTGGCATATACTTATTTACTATATATATATATATATGATGATCTAGCCTATTTTGCACGACTTCTTGACTCCCCCCCCCCTCCTGCGTACGATGATTTTCTGAGAATGATGACTTTACATGAGTATGATGGCGTAGCTTACCCCCTTTAAGTAGACTACATCACGTCACATATTTTCTTTTTCTTATTGAGTGTGATGAGGCACCTCACTCCAGCATTAAGACCACTACAGACACTATGGACGATGGCTGAATCTTGAGGGAACGGGTTTATAAATCTACGAGCTGAGGGATTTCGTTTCTCAAGCATCGTTAGGTAAATCCTCAAGGACAGTGACTTAAATCCTTCGAATACATCTGAATAAATCCTCAAATATTGTCACTAAATCCCTTGAATACGGCTCCAGTTATAAAATGTATTTAAACACCCTGAATAAAGCGCCTCTGGTGAATTTTTCGAATACAAGAACTCTCCCCCTCCATCCTATTAGATTCGTGACTTACTTCCTACAGAATAGTGAATCAAGCACTTTGACTTCACCCCTTGAATACCTTAGGCATGGTAACCAACTGAACATGATAACATGAGCTGAGTGGCGTGAGCTGTGCGGTGTACAGTGCACGTCGTGGGTGGATGGTCTGTGTCAACGTGGACTGGGTGGTTTATATGGTATATGAAGGAGGCCTGGTGGTGCAGGATAGGTGGCGTGGACTTCGACTGTGCGTATCAGAGGCCGTGAATCACGTGACATATTCTGGATGGCGGGTCTTCTATGGTATAGTTTGGATAATGTGGCTTGTACTGTCAAGGCTAGATGGTTAGTATGGATCGAATGGTATAGAAAATATAGCTTGAAATGGACTGCCTTGGAGATATGGTATGCGTTGGATAGGATGGGATAGTAGGTAGCGTTGCCTGGATTACGTAGACCGGATGGTTTGGATGAGATGGTGTGTGATGAATGCTGGAGGGCAGTTGGCGTGGACTGGGTGATGAGGGCGAACTACTGTCCTTCATTTGGCAACGGATAGTTGTCGTGTTCTGATTGGCACAGATTGACGTCATGTGGACTGGATGGTATGGGCTGGTTTAGTGTGGGCTGGACGATGAGGCCTGGATGATGTGGGGTGAATGGTATGTGCTTGACGATGTGGTGTTGACCGCGTGGGTTCGATACCCTGAGCTGGATAGCGTGTCCTTAATGGTGCGGGTTACTTACAAACTTCCTATCTGGGTCAAATGATCCTACAATTACCAGATCAAACAACAGAATGCAGCAGTTAAATACAATCTGATCCCCCTGAACCGGGGCAACAAATGACTGCGTCGTCTTGATTTCAGGCTGATATTTACAACAATGTCAGCGATACAGTAACTTTGTAATGTTGACGGTACCGCATTCCTATCATATTGCGAGCTGTAACATCAGTCAAATATAACTGATTCGTAGGAAAAAGCTGCACTGTTTATCAGGCAGGTCTACTTCTGTAAACATTGGAAAATTGATGAGTGTAATATCAGCTGCAACAAGAGAAGCTTATAACAATTTCAACAAGAACAGTCTACAACAACTGCAATGAGAAGAGTCAGTAACAGACACAAAATTATTGGCGATTGAAACTAGCCACCAGCACCTCTGTTGGGATCGTTGTTGAAAGGAATCATTGCCATATGACTACCCACAAAGGTAACCTACAACTACGTGATCTAATACCGAACGACAGAATGGTATTACATTACCTCTCGTCTACTATGCGTCAGTCCGGAGGAGGAGGAGGAGAGATAAAAGAAATACTGGTTAGCATATGTTTGCGTACGTAGTTCGTTAGTTTCTTGGGTTCATGTGTTACCGAGCCGTAGCGTCAGTCACGCCTGATTACTTCCGGTCCGACGAAAGGCGGACGTCTCATAATGCATTGCGCCCATGAATGGTAAATAAATGCAAGGGAAAAGCGAACAGGTGAACTTGTGTCGAGAGCAAGCAGGACTCTTCCTTCCACCCCCTTCCTCGCATGGGTGGTGGAAATAGGGGTACCAAGTGATTTAGGGGGTGAGGGGCAGCTCCATGGTTTGACGTATAGGGTAACTAGGTGCTGGTAAGAGAACCACGTGCCAGGTGGGTGACGAGGAAGGTACTAGGCGATGGTGGGAGAGCCAATCAATAATTCGGTGCCGCGGGTGTGTGTTGTGGAAGGTACTAGGTGATGGTGGTAAGACTTATCAGTTATGCATTACTAGGAAGTGATGTGGAAGGTACTAGGTGACTACAGCAGAACCAGTCAGCAATGTAGCCTTAGCTGGTGAAACGAAAGAAACTAGTTGATGATAGAAGAGGCAGTCAGTAATGCAGTACTAGGTTATGATCGTTACCAAGTAGCTAGTGATGTGATTAATTAGTTGGTAATGGACGATTGAGCCTGCTTTAGGTACTATTTTTTCCTTTAACAGGGATCATGTTTGCAATATTTTTTCCATATCATACTAGACATTTCCATGAAAAGGAAGGTAATCTGTAGCACAATATGCTTTGACTGTATACTGTATGTTGAATATGATCTCATAGCTAATAAGAGATACATCTCCTGTTTCAGGTTACGAGACAGAAGTATAATCATCCTCACTCAGCTAACGAGAGATGGGAAGCAGCACGCCTTAAGTGATGAGACACTTATTGTTTCCCCAGTAGGTAACGAGACAAGCAACTTCCTGTGTCTGGCAACGAGGAGCAAGTAATCCCATGACAAAATCAACGAGATAGTCTCTCTCTCTTCCCAGGTGAGTCGGCTTTCATGGTGGCCTGAATTATTCCATCCCATGATTACTAACCAGTACACGATAGTGTATTACCTACAGTACACACACACACACACACACAAGCCCTCTTGTCAAGTAAATGAAGCCGTTACGTAGACCTTCACCATCATACATAAGCAGAGCACCGGCAGCATCTCTCTCTTTCTGTTCCTCAATAGATCTCTATGTCAGGGTTCAGTTACTTGGACTACAGGTAGCAGACCCTGTGAAAAAGAGTGTCTGTTAAGACATTTCCCCCCGTTCCTGAATTGACTTAGGTGCATGTTGCACCCATATCCTGTCTAGTTCTACGTTCATTCAGGGAGGTGGAAGCACACACAATCATTCCATGGACGTTACATTCTCATACTGTTTTTTATTTTTTTTTGGGGGGGGAATACCATGTGGTCCTGAGGCAGATTAAGGAGAAAGGTGGCATTACTTTCTGGAGTGGATGACAACTCTATTCCACTACTCCCTCAGTCTGCCAGTCCTAACACCAGCTATCATTTGATCCAAACTGCTAACTCATCTGCAAGCTGTCAGGCTCTGTGCCGTGGCAAGAAAAGCTGTAAGTACGCTCAACCGTGACACGAAGCTGCTGTTGCATGGTTAACTAAACTGGGTGTGTTAACTCCTTGGAGTCCACCTGCGGACGTCTGAAATGCCCACCGAAGGCAGTTAAGGCACGTGAAGAAATAACCTCCCAAGCAGCATAAA
Organism: Panulirus argus; assembly: GCA_038088735.1. Taxonomy (NCBI): domain Eukaryota; kingdom Metazoa; phylum Arthropoda; class Malacostraca; order Decapoda; family Palinuridae; genus Panulirus; species Panulirus argus. The sequence continues at coordinate 4,938 of JAYMFT010372979.1, forward strand.
AAAACACTACAGAAATTATATGCACCTTGGGAACTAAGTCAAGTGCATAGCGATTGTTCGGAAGGTAACATTATCTTTTTCTTTAATGTGTGTGTGTGTGTGCGCGCGCGTCTACTAGCTGGGAGTAAGCAGTCCCCAAAGTCTTTGCCCCATATCTTGATATATCCTTTTGACTCTGTTTTCAAGTTGCTTTTAATTTCTCACTTCTGCTTGCTGTGCCTTTTCCCTGGGACTGCCTACATGCTAGAACCTTGAAATATAATTCTACAATTCAGCGAGATGAGGATATCAATGAATAATCTACCATATAGCTTAGTGTTCCACCCGGTCACCAGGTATTCAGTACTATTGACAGATGGTTTAGTATTCCCTCTCAATAATAATCTGATAGCAGCGAGACATGGTCAAACTTCTGCCTTAGGTAACGAAGAACAGACGACCTCTGTCCTCTGGTAACGACGCAGAAGTACATAGCTTCCTTCCCAAGGTAACGTGCAGCTTGTATCCTACCTACCCTCCTTGGGCGCTGACGAAGGAACCAAGAATATTGTAGCATAACCTTCGCCGCCATCGCGTATAACGAGGCCGAGTATAAACACATGGGGTCTAAAAAATGCCTCGTGAAGTGTCATAATGTTGACTCTGACTGTCAGGCTTAATCGATGTGATAGATGTATTGGCAACGGCAATTTTACATAAATGCGTAGAAAAAGTGAAATCTGATGAAAAGGATTTTGTGTGAAAATTAAGATAACGATTTGTAAAACTAGAATATATAGATAAAAGTTAGAATTTATGATAAACTTAGGGTTTTTAGGTTAAACAAACTTGTATAGAAATCGAATTAAGGTTCATATTAATCAAACAAATGATATTCTTCTGTGTTACGTTGCCTTTCCTGTGTTTAATCCACTCTCTCAGACAACGATAAAGACTGGGCAAAGCGCCAGCGTAGAAACTACGGCGCACTGGAATCACTCTTCTTCCACAGTCGCTGCTGTTCGAAACCTCTTCCTGGAAGACTGGCAGCAGGCGCTTGTATCCCCAGGGTATCGGCTCAACGGATCACAGGAGCGTTCAAGGCTGTAACACCCAGGACCTTTAGAGCTTCTGATTTGCCAGTGTTCATCGGATGATGATAGTTATGCAACCGTAGCAAACGGCGTTGACTCTGAGAGTCGAAGTTTAATGGGTGGATTGTCATCGGTGGGAGGGAGTAAAAGCGAGAGAGATAGTAAGACAGAGTCACGAAATTCTAACTTCGGATTGAGAGTGGCTAACTGACCTTGAGAAATGGACGTGTCCTCGCGACTAAAGGAATTAGCTCGGTCCCACAGCTGGTATAGCGAGCGTGGCATCAAAGCCCGCCAAGTGGACGCGGCCTCAAGCCCGAAGAGAGAGAGCGTGGCCTCAAACCCGAAGAGAGGGTGTGGCCTCAAACCCGAAGAGAGGGTGTGGCCTCAAACCCGAAGAGAGGGTGTGGCCTTAAACTCAAAGGATAGCCGCGGCCTCAAGCCCAAAGACTGGGCGTGGCCTCACAATCCTTAGAAGAGGTATGGCCTCAAGGTGTACAGAGGCAGGATAACCCCATCACCTGCGGAACTGATTGTGGCTTAAGAGACGACGTCACCTGAAGAGCGGAATTTGTGGGGTGAACACAGGCATATCAAAATGTGAGGCGCGTAGCTTCGATCAGTAAGGTGGGCGTGGTATCGATCTACGGAATGGGCGTGGCTTGGATACCTTTGCAGTTCTGTGGATTCTCGACGTTCGGAGTGGGCGGGTTTCACAAACTGTACACTGGGCGTGGTCTCGCGAGGAGTAGAGAATGAATATTATTGGAGCCCCTAGAAACTATACGTGACTCTACCATCATGCTAAAGTGGACAAAGGGCGTGTCCTCATGGCTTACGGAATAGACGTGGCCTCACAGATAGTAATGAGTTAACTCACACACAGACACGCCGTAAATTAGACGCCGTGACCCCACGAGCAATAGGCGAGCGCCCACATTTTCCCATCGTACTACATAGGTATAGCCCCATGACCTGTGACCCGTAGACTAAGCATGGCCCTTCGACTTTCTGAACAGGCTGGTCGTGCGCAGATGACCAGTTCTCTATAGAATAGGCGTTGCCTCGTGACCTGCGAAGCGGACAACTCAGTTCTGTAATCTATGTTGTAGTCGTGGCTCTCCACGACCTGTGACATAGCCGTGACCCACTGACCTGTGGATAGGTATGACCTCACCACCTATCGGAGAGGCGCTGCCTTACGAACCAGGTTCAGAGGACTAGAAATTATGACCTGCAGAGAGGGCGGGGCGTCATTCCCGACCTGGGGTGGGTGTGGCGACGGGGCGCAGGTCGGCCGACTATCTTCCGTCAGTGATAAACTTAATTCCACCATTAGTCTCGCAGACAGCACCAGGATACCAGAGTCTGCGGCGTCTTTATTTCCGAAAGGTGTTGTCAATGTCGTCACAGCGTTGTCATTACAGTTTTGGTTGTTGTCATTACCGTCTCATCATTAACGTACCCATAGTGAGGTCTTAATAGGATCGTTGTTGTTTGTCATTACTGTATGGAGGATATTGTACTGTAAGGTTACAGTTATAGTTGCTGTTCTATGGAAGTGAACAGAGTACAGTTTGTACATTGTAGTAATCAACATATAGGTAATGTCCGGTCATGTCTTGCAAGTTATTACCAACATGCTCCAACACTCTCCTAGTTTTCCCGTCTTTCATGATAGTCACTATGGTGAATACACTTTGGAAAACTACCTGGAGATAATTTCAATATAATCCCCTCAAAAGTGGGAAAATCTTCCATTTTCTCTGAAGCTGTTGTTTACTGAACTCTGTTTGTTAAAACCCAGGAGCCTATCATGCCTTCCCCATAGGCTTAACCCTAGTATTCAAACAGTTTTAAGGATTACAGATATAAAAACTTTTTTTCCCTGTTGTAAGTATTTATCCTCTGTTCTTCTACGCTGAAGTATGCGTTTGTTCCGGGCCGTTCTAAACTAAACAAATTAATCAAACGGATTAAACTGAAGTACGTAACCGTTAGTTTCTCAAGTCAATCAGCCAGAGAATTAATGAATGGCTCCTAATTGTATTAAGAGGAAGGAAGGAAGATAGAAAAACAGGAAAAGATCATTTTCTTTCTCGTATGGGACAAGACATACTTAAAGTAAGCAACCATAGACGTTACAACAAGCACGGAGTGTTAAATGAAGAGAACAATTACACCAAACGGAAAATGAAAAACAGTCAACTTGTGTACGTGTTGTGTAGGAGCTGTAATCTACCTTAGCACATTATACCCCTAGCACCAGACTCGTCTTAAAACAAGGAAAATTCACTGAGGATTCTCGAGGAGAGAGAGAGAGTGGTAGTGGGGTTGGGGCGTGATGGCGGTAGTGACCCAGCCTACAGCACTAGAATAGTTAATGCTCCCGCCACCTATCTCTGGTATTTCACACACGTTCCTCGACCCCGTCAGGAGATGTCCTACATGGTCCCATATACATTATATTTAATTTACGTCCCTTTAATATGCCACGGCTTATCAATCCACGGCGGTGACATTGTTTTTAGCCGCGGTCTTGGGGCCGTGCGGGCGGGTGGCTGGACACAAGCGAGGGAGACACTGGCTGGAGGCCACATGGGTAGCTGGAGGTAAGAGGAGGCGCTACAGACAGAAAGGATTCACAATGAGAGAAGATTCGGTGTCAGATGAGTCGAGTCTTTGGTCAGTATATTTTCTAGGATTATAGATACTTTTGATTATCAGTTTCGTTTGATATAGAGATGTGATATTGGTAGTGGTTAGGAGTACGCATCACTAGGAAGGTTTAGACATCAACACGACAATATGCATGACCTCCTCTGTCGCACACTGCCCCGACAGCCTCCTTGAATTTGTTTTTTCGCGGTCTGGAGAAACGCGAGACTTCTGTGGCTTTCGCCTTCGTTGAAATCACTCGGGCCGCGTTCTCAATCGTTCATAATATAATCGTTAACAAAGCTAAGAACGTCAGGTTGCAGAGGAGTCTATCTAATTCCATGGCTTACAGTGTTCTTCAAGGAGTTTCGTCAGGTGGAAGGTTTCCGATGGGGGCCATCTCCACTACTCGCTCTCTCATTTGTAGCGTCACAGCTACAAAGCAAGAACCTAGTGAGTCTTATCCCGTCCAAGTGATGCGCTGTTAGATGCAACCGTTTGTGAAAAGTATGCTGAAGAATTAGCGTTGGTGTCACGAATGACATCAAATTTCTCGGTTGCGTCAACTTCCACAACACACTGAACAGCCTCCGGACCTGGACAACATTCATTCAAGTCACCACCAACCGAAGAGGACTGTGGTCAAGCACGTTAGCCTTGTCTCCAATTATGGCCCTCACTCTGTTAACTAACAAGACCTCAGACCCCTCCAGATTGTTCAGTTCAATGATCCTCCTGATGCCACTTTGGGAGACAAAATAAGCTAGAAGAAGCAAGTCAAAACCATCGATAAATCTTTACAGATTTGGGGTCTGTTATTCTTTGTTGACCCAGGCATTTGGACTCGATGCACCTGAACTTATAAACAATATACACAACTTTTATCCTTCCCAAGCTCACCAGCACTTCCCCCGCCTGGTTTTCTTTTTTCACCCTCTGCAGAGAAGGTGAAGAAAAAGGAGTGAGAGTTCATTCTCTGTCCCCCTCCCAGCACCTGTCAAGAAGCACTCAGCACACTGGCTCTCCTAAGTGTTTCCAAGTAACACCTATACCTCTGTTTCGTCTGGTGTCTGTAGTATCAGCGGGTTTGTACCTATATCTCAGTCTGAGTCGTCTATATCTTTAGATTATAGATTTGCCCTTGTTGAAAAAACTATTTCATCACTTTTCAAGATAGATCTGTGAATGTAATAACTTACCGGGTTACATACCCATGTATGGTAAAGTGTGTAAAGTGACTCGCACGATGGAACGAGATGAGACCAGAAAGTGAAAAGACTGGAAAAGGAATACAAGAATTGGCCAAAGGAGGCCGTATGAGATAGTTAGACGAAGGAGTGGATTCGAGGAGGAGCCATACGTAGTGGCAGGATGCAGGGGAAGGAAAACGGGGCCGTCTGTGATGACAAAGAAAGGAAGGGGAACACATAAGGTGGTGGAAGGCAAGGAAATGGCACGTGGTACCATATGGGGTGGAGGAATGTAGGGTGAGGGTACTTGGGGTCATCTCTGATAACGAGATGCAGGAGAGGAGTTTATGGGGCCATATGAGGTGATGGAATGCTGAGCAAGGGGGCATTTGAGGTGGTGGAATGTACGAGAGGAGTGTAGTGAGCCATATGAGGCGGTAGAACGCTTGGGAAGGGCCTATGAGGCCAAGTGAGTTTATGGAATGTATGGGAGGGGGTCTAGAAGTCCATATGAGGTGGCGGAACGTATGGGAAGCGTCTAGGGCGCCACATGAGGTGATGAAACGCTTGGGAGGAGGGGGCTACACGAGGTAGCTTAATACATGTCTTCTAACTACCACTTGCCTCCCGCTGATTCTCCCGCTGCTTTCTTTCATCGACATTTTCTTAAATCTAGAAGAGAAATGTCTTGGACTTAATGGTGTGACTTTCAAGAATCAGGAGAGGCTTCAGAGACGAGGGTTCTCTGTGGCACTTTGCCCTGTCTTCAAGATTTTCAAAAAACAGAATATTTAGGCGGAAAGGACTTTCGGTAAAAAATTAATTTTGACCTTGTTTATGTCTTGCATTCTTACCAATAAACGTCTGTGTCGCAATAATTCATAAAGGTAATCACCCTTATGCAAATAATGACACACGCATGCACTATAACAGACACACATATCATTTTCTTTCTTTTACGCACGCGAACGGCCGCACTCGCGTTATCAGAACACACCCACACACGTCACTCCATAAGTGTTATGAGCTCTTACCTCATCAAGCAGACACACTAAAAAAAATTAACCAGTGGAAAAGAAAGTACACGAGAGTACACACCTTGCCACACGGGGACATATGCTCAAGTGTACAATGGTCCTCACGTGACCTACAACAGTCTTTACACGACCAGCAAATCCATACTGGTAGCTAAATGACCCGCTGCACGACCAACGACCAGTCTAACTAGGTCTCTAAACGACCCGTAAATCCACAAAATGATCCCTGCACGACTGCAGAAGTCCACACTGGTCTCTGAACGACCCACAGATCCACGCTAAGCCCTGCACGACTCTCAAATCCACACTAGTGGGTCTCTGCACGACAAAACAAATTCACGTTGGTCCCTCCAAGACCCTTAACGTCACAAAGACACACACACACACACACACACACACACACGCTTTTGCTTTACATACAAGAATCACAGAACTATAGAAATATTTTCCAAGCGACGACTCACTCCATTCTGTCCACTGACACATGCTTCTGCATTACATAAGCATTGGAAGTTATACCCTATACTATTTGCACCTGCCACTCGGTATGTTATACCTTCCTGAATATGGCCTAAAACCAACATTTGTTCCCCCCGTCAAAATGTTTATTTTGTAACCAATAACAGCACGTCAGTTCAGTAGGAACAAACAATGATAAATTTTATATGCTTCCGGGGGAGGGAATTTGTCCTCGGTGCACTGTAATGGATACAGCGATAATGGTGACACTGTGTGTATATAACGCTTCGGTTTTAAAGTAAATATGCGACACACGATGATGATAATAGGTATTTCGGTGTTTTGGGGTCTATTTATGCAATGGGCTTTGCCCGTAGTGGGGTGGTGAGTGCGTCCTCACACACACACACACACACACCCACACCCACAGCCAGCAGTGCAGCTCCTGTCCTCCCTTTTAGCACTGGAGTAACCCATATCTCTCCCGTCCATACCAACTTCGACTCTCATATACATGTCTTACTTGTATACACGTTATTTGCTTCTTTCGTATTACTAACGTTCGTCTTGAAGGCCCTTCAGGTTTTTAACCTGTTTCTGTCTGGCATCCTTTCATATGACTGACATCCATTAATTTGTACGTCTGGACTTCCTATCGTGTATTTGCTATCTTTTCGCATAGCCACCTTCCTTAAATATTCCTGTATATATATATATATATATATATATATATATATATATATATATATATATATATAAACACACATATTTTCTGGGTACTTCACATGACCAGAGTTCCACGTTAGCCACGCACCCAAGCCTTGAACAATTATGCATGCTCACACAACTGGACTTCACGATTCCAGACATGCTCTCCACACTGCCCACGTTGTCAACACTCCAGCAGGCCCTCAGCCTCAAGCTGCCGAAATAAAAGAAGATATTCACACCAAATTCCATGTTACTCACATACCCACTCTCCCCCCGCCAACCAAACCCACCTGCAACTGTACACTGCCAACGCTCTCAGCAACGTCACACTGCCGTCAAACAGAACCGCCAATGTTTACAGGTTACCTACACGCTGATTTGATAATCAGCCTCACCCACCTAGCCACTCAAAACCTAAATCCCCTCCTACTTTGTCAAGGAATGCCATATAGTCAGTCATCCCACCTTCAACTGTAGAAACCAACCAGTGTTGTCCCGTAAGTATAGAGAAATCATGTTCCCGTCCACTAGTAAGCTTTTATCTACTCGTATAATTCAGGGAGAGTAAATTCCATCAAGGGCCCCCTGATGATGATACTGCTGCTCTTAAGCGATGATAATTTTACAGCCAATTAGCCTTTGTCGCCATGATAGTGGTTGAAGGGTTCCATGGTATATAGTAACATTCATAAACATGAGGCTTCGAGAGTACAGAACTTAGTCATGAGACCACTCGTAATTCGGAACAAAGAATGTTTCTTTTTGTCTTCGGAAGACTTAGTTCCTCTGGGTGGATTACAGTTTCTGCTTGCAGATCCGTGGAGATCTTCGTGTCGGCCTGTGTGCCAAGTCTTATGTGCTCTGCCGGCCAGTATTGGGTATGTGTCAGGTCTCTGTCTTGTACGATATACAAAATCTTAGTGCTGTCCCATGTGTCTAGCCTCAACGCGTTTCGTGAGGGCTGCGCGACTTTCTTGACGTCCTTTGCATTAATTCATTTAGAGGACAATATCTTCCCAACCTTTTGGAAACGAGAGATAAAAAAAATCCTATTCATTTTTTCTGCCTATTACTTTAAAAAAGATTTAGTCACAAACTCTGTACACTTGCACCATGAATCGTCTTCTTTAAGATTCTTGTGCACGATCGATTGTTTAGCTTCACGGCAACAATGTGTCATCATTACTAAGGTCCCGGTCTTGCTAGTATAATTTTGATGACCAAAAATCTTTGGTGGTTCCATCACGCCTCAGAGGGGTCAGTAAGCTGTCAGTAAGTAACACCGACCCGCGAAATAAGTGGCGTAATGGTTGATACTCATGACGTCTATACGCATTCATCATACGCATCGCTTGGCGATAATGACAGGATCCCTTTGGAAAGGTGACCATTTTGTACTCACAGACTCAAACGTATTTCACAGCTCGGATATTTTTTCTTAAATACCAGAGTGGGTTGTGAGAGCGGAGTCGGGGCTTAAGGGCCGTTCAGAATAAGCGATGCAGAAGTCTTCCATTGCGAAACAACGATTTTCCTACACTGTACACTGGTCAGCAAGTAGCACAATATATGAAGTCTCAGACCTGTGTTTCTGTGACATCATGGGCCAGTATAGACGGCTCGTTTGCCTTCCATAGCACCAAAGAGCACCAGTGGCGTCATCGACAACTACAAGGGGTCTACATACCGCAAACACCACCAACGCACTCCTAACGTTATTGGTAAATCTAGTCATGTCATGGCTAAGCGTAGGCGGACTGCATACCGATGACGCTATCAACGATACGCGTCCCGTGGCCAGCGAGCAATACCCTTGGACTCACCTCCGTAACTGAGGACTTGGGTGAACGCCCCCGCTGGCACAAATCCCTCGTTACTGTCACGTCTGCTATAATAAATCCTAGAGGGAGGATAAATAGAGAATCCTGGCAGCTTGGGAACTAGAAACGTCAGAAATTTCTTTAATAGGAGTGGAATTACTTTAATAAGTATGAAAAGATTTGGAACTCGTGATTTAGGAACACCTAAAGTATTACTGACCTGGAAATAGAAATACGATTAAGTACTATCAAAAGAGTTATATTTCACTCTTATACAGAGACAAACTCCCTGTGAAGTACCTACAGTTTTCTAAACCTAACTCTGCGGTTTAGTTTCAGCTGGTCTCGCCGAACGGTTTGCTGTTAGGTCACAACAACCCCAGATGATCTGAGGCATAAGTTTATTGATTGGATCTGATAAGCTGTATGGGAGAGTAGTGACTGAGAGGGGGAAGGCACATACAGAGAGCATCAGACTAGGGGGAGGAGAAGTGTGGTTTTAGAAGTGGTAGAGGATGTGTGAATTAGATTTATTTCTGGCTTGGTACTACGTTTCGCTTAGGCAACATAGGAAACAAAACCAATTCATGTATGTATTCATATTACTTGATAACATGGTATTTGATTTATAAGCAAATTCCTGTTCTTTAATACTCTATTACAGCAACGTTGTCTTGCGTGTCAACACCTTACCATTGCTGCAATGATCATGCAACATGTTTCCATTACGTAGATGTTCGTGGCTACAAATCAAGTGCAGATTACATAACACTGTTGTACTTTTTGTTTTTCATCCTTGTTCGCTATTTTCCCGCGTCAGCAGGGTGGCGCCAGGACGGACGAAGAAATAGCCTCGTTCGCTCACACAAAACTAGTGTTATATATAACGCCTTGAAATCAGAGCCCCCGATCCACACTACCAGTCTCCACAGACCTCTCTGTGGTTTCCCTTGACTATATCATACGCCCTGTTTTAGCCTACTGATAGCACGTCGCCCCTGTATACCACACCACTCCAATTCGCTCTATCCTTTGCATGCCTCACACTCTCCTCCGTATTCAGGCCCCAAACCTTCACAACACCTTACATCTCCTTGGTTTCCCCCCTTACCCTACTCCCATCACTTCTGACATGTATTCTCTCTCAGTTAACCTCTCCTTACTCCTCCTCTCCAGATGTCCAAACCATTATAGCACGCCCTCTTCAGCTCTTTCATGCGCCCTCTTACTATTACACCTCGCTCTTACCCTATCATTTCTTATAGTCAATCCTCCCCGCACCACATCTTGTCCTCAAACATTTCATTTTCAACACATCCACCACTTCTTGGAGTGGATACCTAATGTAGTCTTCAGGGGTCTTCACCCACAGCCAGGGTTGGGCCCAGGCTACTGAATAGGGTCGTTGGTCGACCGAACTCTTGGAAACCGCTGCCCTCAGGCCCACATAGCCCCCACAGCCTGGTTGGTCTGGTTCACTTTGTAACAGTTATGGTTTACTGAATCTAAGGCTGTTTATAGAAACACGTACATTACTTTCTTCCTCAATGGGTGTTAAAAATGGATATGTCGCTTTGAGGTCCCGTGGAAACGCGTACTGGTTCTCCCCAGTGCTGCTATTTTTACTCCTCCCACGAGAAGAATCTTGCATTACATGTGCTGTTTCTAACTCTCCTTCTCACACCATGGTTTATCCTCCCCTCTCACCTCCCCCGTGCGCTTACTACCCGAAAATCGTCTCCACCACCACCCTAGACCACTCCCGCCTCCACAATCTCCCGCTGGACTGGATTACCCTCCCGCGTTGCCCCTGTGTCGTCGTTCAACCGCAGAGTATCGTGTTGTGATGAGCTCCCTGCTCGGCCAGTATCATTACAAGAGGTTCCCAGCGTTTACTCGAGGATCGTTGTGTGACGTGACAGGGATTTCAGCCCAAATACAAAGGTTCTAACGCCCAGGTTCATGCGAATTTCCCCATCCTTCACCCGCTGCAGCTATTGGTCCCCCTCTATAATACTCATACATATACGAGTGGCTGTTTTTATGATTCGTAGATATTCTACAGCTTGAGCGCCTGAATTGCTGTATTTTCAGACTTGCTGATACGCTGCAATCTTTCCAGAAGTTTCTAATCATACTCTGAAATCCTCCTTTCAAATTACCACCCTCAACACAGTGTCCTAAAAAAAAAAAAAAAAAAAATTGTCCGTATCCCACATAGTATTAAGTTATTCCAGCCTGACCGACTTCTAAATTGGACCGGGATAATTCCCACTACACACTCATCGTCACTTCCATTATGACCAACTTCTGTACAACCTCAGTAATATTCTTGATTACATATGACCATAATCCTTCTAGGAAATATACTGTTCCTTACTTAAACCTCTTGCTTCCACTTTTACTCCCACTTTTCGCGTGTTTGTAAGTACTGAATCACACGCTTCCTTCAGGGAAAGTGTGAAGTTAACGATAGGAATTATGAATTATTTCAGGGCCCCTTATATCAGAGTCTCCACTCAATTTCTAGTTGCCACGCACGGTGAATCATTTCGCGTATCCCAAGTCTTGCAACGTGCGTCACCATACCTTCTATATGTATTAACAGTCTCCTTGTATCTCGGTTCACTGTGTCTCACTAGTTCATCACTCTGAATTATCAATATCCTGTACATATTTTTAGTCAAACACGTATATCTCTTCCCCCACATATCTCTCTTTCCTCATATACTTCAGTCCTCACAATTCACTGCACAAATATCGTTTTGTACTTATTTTTTACGCACCTTTATGCACTGTTGGTGTACTCTTTTTCCGCTCTCATATTTCGGTGTTCTTTGTTATAATACGCCGATGTTATATGTATATATTTTTGCTCTTTTACTTTCACGCCAGTCTGTCCCTTTGTTACACTCTTACTGGTCCCTTATCGCATATTATCTTACGTCTCATCTTCTTTGTTCATCTTGATATTCTTGTTGCTTTCATGTCGCCTTTATTACCCTCTTCCTGCCCAAAGGCAGAGGGGAGTATTGTCTTCCGGTTCCCTTTTATGGATCTACGTGTGTGTGTATCTGTGTGTGTGTGTGTGTGTGTGTGTGTGTGTGTGTGTGTGTGTTCCTCCTGTTACCCTCACATTTTTATCCACAGGCTTGAATTTCCCAGGGCTGTTAGCATATACTTTATCAAAATTCTCTCACATGTCCCCTGTTCTCTTACTAAAAAACAAAAATTCGGTAAGCCTTTCCTGACATTTTGATATTATTCATCTTTCTGCTTTTCAGGTTCGGTTGTCTGGTTTTGTGATTCTTGAGGACTTAAAGGAATATCGTGGACACTGAGGAATTCAGAGTTGGCTTATCATTTTCCACGTAATCCTTCTATACCTTAGTTGTAGTAGCTTGATGACTTCACTACTCTCCTCTTAACTTACTCTTCCTAATATTGACACCAATTTTGATGCACTCCGTTGAACCTTCTCCAGCAGCTCTATATGTGCCATCAAGTGAGAGGGTCAAACTAGTTATCTAAACTCTAGCTTTCTTCGACATTATTTCATGTACACTTACCCAACATACCTATTTTTCCATGTACTTTGGAACAGATTTATCACTGATAAGGTATCTCATTTCTATTTCATCATACAAAAAACTACCCATTGGGTTCCTGATGCTACCTTGCTAAGGCGAGAAAGGCAAAGGCTAAGGCCTTCAACATAAAAGAAAAAGATGATCTTAACGTTTCCCTGAGGGACTCCACTTATAACTCTCGTCTAGCACTAAGAGGCGCCCCTGTCACTTGTTTTCTGTTCCTCCCCAACTAAAGAAGTCGTCCTCCCTGGACTCCCTGGACAACACTGGAACTCCAGCTTCTGTATCATATTTCTTTTTTTTTTCGTTTTTAAGATTCACCGGGTCTTTTTGCCTGGCACAGGCCGTTGTCATATGACGGTCCGTTCTCCTGATTTCTATCTCGTCTCGATCTTTATCAGTCGTCCGTAAGGACAGTATCAAAGGCCTGATGGCAGTCCAAGAATGCACAGACCACCTATCCAATTTTTTTTACCACCCTGAGCGGTTGGATGTTTTCTCATGGAAACCAGACAGATTTTTGCGCGTGATCGCCTCACTTGAATCTAAGTTCCCTAAGATAGTTCTGACGAATCAGACTTATGTCTGTTCCTTTATAAATTCCTCCAGTTGTTTACATCTGTGGAAAATCGCCTACTCTCCTCCTTGCAGAAGAAAAAATATATACTACATATTTTCGTGAAACTTCATTTCTCATTTACTTGAGTAAATGAAATATTTACGGTCAGATATCGCAGTGGTATATTCTCTGAATGGTTCACTATAGTTACGGACGATGGAATGATGGAATACTAAAGAGTCTTGAGAGATATATCACTACCTGTGAAAGAGAGAAGAATCATGTATATATCCGAGACATTTCGGTCTTTTGTGTTTTTGTAACGTTTGTCCGGAACTATCGTTATTTTGTTCAATTCTAATTCAAAATTACAACTCACATTTATGTGAAAAGGCGTCGTAATTGTTCTTTTATTCCCTTCACACAAAATTATGTGTTGATGAGTCACTGAGCAGAGCACTGTTCTTTGTTTTTTTTTTTTACGAAAATAAATCATTTTATTAAAAGTTTTTTCTTTTATAATGTTTCCTCTTAACCAGAACGATTCTTTTCTTTATTCAGTTTGAATATTTGTCGCAAGAGGCTATCGGCCGGTGTGCTTGTTCTCGTGTAGCTAACGACTCAACAAATGTACTTAAAAAACTAGGAATGCAAGTAGGGAAGGAACGTTCCTGTACACTCTTGACTGTAATGAGCAAGCATTTCTTCAAGAATGGCGGTCCCAGCCCTTAGGGTACTTTCTCCCTACGGTACATTCCCAGTTTTGGGTGATTCTTCACGTAGGATTACTAAATAGTGAGCTGAGAGAGAGCATGTGGACAAATCTGAGACATATGACTAGAGAGAAAGAGAGAGAGCCCATATCTTTAAAGCACCGGAGATGTGCTCGAGCGCCACAACTTTGAGCTCCTGAACGCATTTGTAGCAAACCTAGAGTCGCTATGAGAGCAGTCTGGCTGGTGGATCTTCGGAGAAAGTAAAGTGGAAACTCGTTCAGAGGCGTAAGCAAGTCATCTCGGTCAGGTTTTGAGCAGTGAGAGTGCACTGTATCACCTGATGTGTCCGTCACTGAAAGCGATGCTCAGGGGGGCAGCGTGTGTGAAGAAGAACTCGCGTAAAAACCATGAAGCAAAGGTCACATAGTCACCAGACGTGGAGAGCTGTCGTCTCGCCGACAGTCTTTGAGCTACCGGGAGCATAAGGTGTTACGTGAAGAACATTCTGAGTTCCTGTGAGCACAGAAAGACTCTGGTATGTATTTTGAGTTAAGGAGCCATATGATACATCATTGTCAGCACTGGAGGACTTGTGTACAGCGTTCTGCGGTTTCCAAAATTAGTTTGTCTTGTTAGTTAAATGCGACGATGGAATTCGCTGCTAATGACAGTGATATTAAAGATAATGATGATCATAATGGTTATTATCATTAATATTATCATTATTATTGATAATGTTTTACTATCATTATCATTTATATAATAATGATAACAGTAGTAATGATAATTACAATAATTATTATTATTATTATAATTATCATTATTGTTATTATCATTATCATTATTATTATCATTATCATCATGGTAATTATCTTATTACTGTTACCATTATCATTGTTATTATTACTAAAATCATTGTTAAAAAATCATCATGATTGTCATTACTTAGGTCGTTAATAGTACAGTGAATACTAATAGCATTATCATCACAGATAATGCTATCATACTGATGCTTTAGTAATATAGTATAATGAAATCTCTATTGTGATTAGTGACCCTAGAACTTAAGCTGCATAACTTTGACCAATATCTTGCTTATTACACTGGCTGCAAAGGCATATCTTGCACTCCAAGATTACTATCTTGATTTATTCATTGAGTATTAGGAGTTCTAGCGCTGTGATAGCCTGATCAATCCAAATTTACTGATACACAAAGGAACCAGATTAAGTATTATGTGTTCTTGAGTTAGGATTTTAAAGATAAACCTAAGGCAACATTCTCTATTCTGCTTGGGGTGGTTACTGAAAGCTTGGTAACTCTCTAAGTGAGCAGGTCTTCTGTAAACTGTGAATTCCAAGTGCTCTCTCCACTTATCGATCATTACATCTAGAATTGGGTGCTTCCTTTCTGTTTCCCATTCTACCTTATACTTGGTCCTTTGGAAATGGGAGTTTAGCTTGCTGATAGATTGTTCTCTGGAGCTTTCCGCTTATTGCAGAAATATCATCTACATATTTATGCAAGTGCACAGTGGCTTAATTTGGGACAGACCATTCACTCACTGGTTTAGATACGTAGACAATATCTTGAAAGTTTAAAATGATAAGTGGGGTTCATTAGAAAGGTTTCTTAAGTTAAACTCCGTTAACCCCCAGCATTAAGTTTAAGACAGAACGGGAAACAGAAGGGAAGCTCCCATTTCTGGATGTAATAATCGTAAGAGGAAGAACGTCATTGGATTCATAGTTTATAGAAAATCTGGTCACCGAGGAAGTTACCTCAATATTTACAGAAACCAAACGAAGGGATTAAGAAGTGTTGGTTTCGGTTTATTGTTAGCCCAGAGAATATGCATTTCACAGTACTTAGATCAGGATTTAACATTTTTGAGCAAAACTTTCAATTTGGCTTAGATGAAGCATTTTAATGTTAAAACAATACTCAAAAAACTTGATCAGTCAAAATTGTATGAAAATACTATACAACAGTAACGCAAGTTCTTTTCTGAAACACACACACGTATATTATCAAAACATAATGATATTCATCAATCCCACCTATGTATGTAAAAGTCTTCTCCATCTATATGTATGATGCCCTAGATGGGAATCCTGGAGTAAATGATACCACCTGCAATCATGATATATGTCATTTGTTGGTCAAGATGGTCATGACACAGGAATTTGGGTTATTGAACACAAGGGAGAGGTTTGATATGGCCTAGAAAATACGTCTTTGTTCAATCGTGTTCGTAGCAAAGACCACAATATGGATTTCTGGTAATGTTACAGTTTTATACATGTCGGTCTGAAGACTCGTACGAAGAAGAATTGTCCAATGTACATACATCGCTTGCACACGCAATGTACATATCTCTCCCAGGGGCAGTGAACTCCTGACCCCATAGCGGTGGTTGTCACAGAGGATTATCTCAAGTCCGTACCACATTCCACACCATAAGACAGGTCACATAACCTGACCTAATCTTTTCAGCCCTCTTCCTTTGTAGTACTAGTTTTTACTTTAGTCTTATGAAAATAGTCGTATTGTCTGGGTAAAATTATGGATTCCCCATATCTACTTGTATTTCTCCAAAGTGGGTTTTATATATATATATATATATATATATATATATATATATATATATA
>JAYMFT010372990.1:0-21399 GCA_038088735.1 Panulirus argus
GAACGATTATAGGGGGTGACTGACTGTATCGCACGGTAGACATGGTCTGTTGTTGATAGCCGTGGATCAAAAGGTCCCCGTCCGTCACTTCTCATTGACAAAGGACTGGCCTCGAATGAGCTCTTTGATCGAGTGTATTTAATTTACGTTATAATCAGTGACGTCAAGAGATTTTGCCCTTAATCTGTCTCTTAATAATTGAGTATGACATCCGCGTTTAGGCTTCAGAGAGAGAACGGATGGTCATATATAGACAACAGACTACACTAGGCCCCAGTACACATACGAAAGGTTTTATTCTCCCATCTATATCGATTACTGAAAAAATGAAAATGGCAGATGGATTTGACTTGAATGGTGAGATATGTTTGTGTCACGTTGGTGCTTGAGATAGAAGCCTTCACCTAGATACACACACACATACACACACACACACACACACACACACACACATATACCTTAACGTAGGCCCAAGCAGTCAGCCACGCGTTGAGATGGTGATGGAGGTGGTGACTGCGCCCCCCGTCGGGTGGGTTCTGGGGGCGTTGCCACTCCCCATTCTCCCCTCCTCCCCCCACCCTCACCCCTGCCCATAGCCACCCAATCAAGAAAAGGGAAAAAGAAAAAAAATGCTGCGTCCCTCTGGCGGCGGTGGACGGCAGCTCACACCACCCCCCACGAGTGGTCCTTGTGGTGGGTTGGGAGGGCCCACCCGACACGCTAAGAGGATCATGCCTGTATTAGGACCATATTAATTAATGAAGGTAAATGAGTCAGGACCGAGCCTAGTAGAACGCTGCTGCTGCTGCTGCTGCTGCCGCTTCCCTCACAAAGGGAGGGGAGTTGGGTAGGGATGGTCACGAAGGGAGATGTCAGCAGGGGGGTGGGGGCGGAGAGGCTGGCTTGGAGTGGAGGGGCGTCAGTCGAATGTCAGCAGCGGGAGGAGGGGGTCAGGAGGAGAATGGGTTGTGCAGAGCAGACGAGAGAAACAACTACGCAGTAACTTTCACTATGGCACATGCAGTGCAATATGGCCACCATCAGCAGTCAGAGCTAACGTTTGACCCACAACGCCAGTGAATCATTTCTATCCACCGCTCTAATAACGTGCTCTCTCCACCACTACAATGATCACTCCCATGACGAGACAAGTTTAGCAGGATATTCATAAGCAGCGCGTTGCGGATTCGGTCCTTAAACTTCACACTAGGTGTTCGTCTGGACAAGCCACTCCACCTCACCTGTGCGCTCCCCCCACACACCTTTCCCTTCCCAAATCATCTTTCAATCCTCCCTTCAGTACAGCGTAAAAGCTGCGGGTTCATTTCCTTTCCCTCGCCTTCCGTACGTTACTTGTACCTAACGATTGTTTCAGAGGCTCTCCAGCATAATGTTAGTTTTAGGTTCCGCTCTCAGTCTGATTTTGTTTTTATTCAGTCTCAAGGTTTAGTCTCTGTCACCTATACTCTTTTCGTTGGCAATAGATTTTTCTGTAATCAAGGCCAGGAAGTAGAGTGTCTCAGAAATGGGGCCTCCAAGAAGTGGGGTCTCTTGCATATAAGGGGGGAGGGGTGGGGGGTGGGGTATCTTTCTCCAAGAAGTGAGGCTTCTTAGAAGGGGAGTCTCTCTCTCAGAAGTGGGGTCTCAAAAAATTGGAGCCTCCTAAGAATCAGCCCCCATCATTGAAGCCTCCCAGCAAGAGAAAGAACCTTCCAGCTGGTAGAACAAGGCTGCCATACCAATTGGGTAAAAACCAGGGAACACTTGTAATGGTTCACACACTTCACACCCTCTGTTATAGCCGCCACGAACGTGTTATTGGATACGAGTGACGCACTGGGAACTTTTTTTTTTCTTTTTTTTACGATTTTGAAAAGCCCCGTAAAGTAGTACCACTCTGTTTGGAGAGGGATCGAACTTTGAACGCAGGTTTTAATCTGGGGCAGAACAAGTCATCTCATCCTCCTTAAAAGCTGGATCATCTCTTGCGAAATGAGGTTATCCTTGACACCATAACTTTAGCTGTAGATAAAAGCTTAAGACTATCTTTAGATTTTTTTTTCGAAGAAACGGGTTTCCGGAGATGAAGTCTTCCGAACGGGTTTGCGGAAAGGCTGATGGTTAAGAGATCAACAGGAAGGTAGTAAGGTTACAGAACCTTTGGCTGACAGTCCTCGTTGGTTGGTTGGTCTTTGGGCTCTAGGCTTATCGACAGCTGGAGTCAGTAAGGCCAACACCGGTGGTTTGCGACTGCCTCTCGGGATAACTTGGACACCCTCCCCTGGTGTCCAAGATGATTCCAGGATCATACACGCTCTTACTGTTTGGTTTGTCCTCTGCCTTGCGTTCTGTGTGTGGGTTCAGCCATAATTCCAATTTACCTACTTTTTGGGGGGAATGTTCTAATTTGTAATGAAATTAATCGCGATAGATTACGTCACTTAGGATGCTCTCAAACACATTTCTTTTTTATTTCATATTCAGATAATTTCATCAATCATATTCTAACTAAAGAAATACAGACCAGACAGAATTGTGAAACCTTGTTTGTCGAATGGGAATATACACACAAGTACACACAGTAGCGGAGGACTCGCACTGTCCATCCCGACTTAACCTGTACTGCGAAAAATGCTCCTGGTTCGTAGGTGTTTAATGCACTGAGTGGAAGACTGGAAGACAAAAGTATGAAAACCGGCTTTGTACAGCTTTCTACCGGAGCGCTGTGCCGTGTTTTCAGATTAAGGGCCCCCTCCCCTTAGTGTGGATGTGCTGGCCTGTACCAACCACATACAGGTCGGACAATTTACACAGAAAACATTCATTACGAGTAGTAGCTTGCGGAAGGGCAGAACCACAAGGGGTGACAGTAAATCCTCAGAATTAAGTCCCGCTGTTCAGCCAAGACACTAGTTTTCGCGTTACGGGGGTCGGGGACGAGGCGACCTTGGAAATAGACGGCTAATAACCATAAAATATGACTGTTCTTAAATCCCACCAAAGCTTGTAATCGGCCTTCGGATTCTTCGAACGGGACGACAATCAATGTTGCAGTGACTGTAGTCTCTCATTATATGATTTAGGTATTGCATGATCTGTGATTAAACATATTTTCACCTTGTTTAGTGTACAGCTGAATTCAAACAGCAACACTCTGTGTTGTAACGAGGCTAGACACCAGACGGTACTCCTTTTGTGATGTCGGGATTTAAATAACTTTGTTGATCATTGGCACCTGAGGAGGTGGATTGTCTCACGAAACATGTTGTGCCACACGTATTGAAATAAATTACGTGTTAAATAAAACTATATAAACTCCCACTGAAATGCAATTTCACATTCATAACTAACATCACGGACTAGTGTGATTAACATATCTACGTGTATATAACTGTACTGAACGAGCTAACTCAGTGGTTGCTGATGGGAGAATCTGCAGTGATTTTTTTAAACTGACAAGTCACTCTTTTTCTCAATATGTGCCCAGCATATTGGTGGCTGCGTGAATATTCATTAGCCTTCATAGGCTTTGCCTAATTTGCCAAAATTAACTTATGTCATTAATGAGCCATAGGAAACTAGTTTATTCGGAATACACGTGACTGAAGTGTATTAACACGGCTTTTGTCTCGCTTGTCTTCCTCTGTAATTTTTACCTGAACATCAGTGGATACAGCTTCGTTTCTTTAGCCCACTTGGGGTCATTACCACCCTACGGTATGTCGTCCTGACCTGTTTTCTTTCATCTCTCTCACTCTTATCCCGTTTTCTAGTACTGGACGTCCGCCGTGAAGTGGAGGGGAGTCTTTCACAGTTTTCACTTTGCCATTTGTCGCTTCGGATACTCCATCTTTTTTTTCTTTCCTTCTTTTTTGATCTGTCTCTGTCGACCTTTTTCCCTCAGTCACACTTTTATTACGGCTGACATCTTTTTCAGAGTCCTTTTTTTTTTTTTACTTCCCGCGTATGGACTGCTCTCCGCTGATTCCTTTTTTTTGCCTTGGTTCGTTAGGGTGCGCCATCTGTGAAATGTCGTAGTTCTGTGTCATAATGGATTATATATTTCTTTTTTAAGTCACTCAATTGAGGACAAGCCATCTATCGACGTGACAAGATGGGCCCGTGCCAGCCCAACGACATGATGAGTCTAACGTCAACAATATTAAAGTCATCGTAACGGGCCGGGTCTGAGGACATCGCTGGATCGTGTTCCTAAGTCACCACATAAGACGCGGTGGTGAAACTTGGGCAGGTCTTGCGGTGCGGTGGCATCCTCAGGATGTGTGTTGATGGCTGTCTGGCGTTTGAGAGCCAAAGCTTTGTTGCAGTGAAGGTGTGAATCCGTGTTACAGTGATAACCGTGATTAAGATAAATAGATGAGGCCTTTAAAGGGATGTACTCTGTCGCTCCTTGCCCTCTATGGCTAGAATGGCAAGGGCTTTGGACATGGGAATATCTGGTGTGTTCAGCTGGTAATCCACCTTTGAGGGATCTGATTTTGGGGTGTTTTGTTTCTCATGTACCAGGAAGTGACCAGCAGGTAGAATTGTTTGTGAATACTCTTGTCTCTGGTATCTTCTAAAAAGCTTCCAATTTTGCCAACGTAATCTGATCTTGAAAACTCTTCATTTTGTTTAATACCTTCCGCAAAAATATAAACCTCCCAAATATTTCTGCTCAAACAAATGTTATTACTCTCTCTACAGCTTCGATTGATAATTTCCTATGTATCTGTGTTTCAGTATCCCAGGGTCTCTGTGCCTTCTGTTTCTTCTCACTGAAACCAGAATTTGCACTTGTTCTCTGCCCTCTGTGTTCAGCAGTCTCCAGTCTCTATGTTACAGACATTTCCTCTTTTTGTTCTGTCTTAAGGACACATAGACGACACCCTCTTGTCTTTTTCTTTGACGATTTTTATTCAGTATACCTTTTATTACCTTTTTTTCCCCTCTCACAATCCTTTCTGAATCCCTTCAGATGATTCGACTTTGTTACCACGTCCTTTGATAACATTATTCGGTTTCCTAATTCCCTCCTCCATCTAGTGACACTTTTCAAGACATTTGATTTGATTCCTCTGTTCTTCAATTTTCTCTTCCAACTTTTTTTTAACTTTTGATTCTATTTCCCGATGACTGCAAATAAATTCCCAATTTATTTCAAATGGTTCGAGGTGTGTGTGTGTGGACGTGTGTATGTAATTACTTCTCTGTGATTACCTATTTGTACACGTCGGGGGGAGAGAGGTCTACAAGTGTGTGTTTTTGTGAGTGTGTGTGAGTGTGTGTGTGTGTGAGTGTGTGTGTGTGTGTGTGTGTGTGTGTGTGTGTGTATGTGGGAAGATCTTCATACAAGTTTGAGGCAACGTCAACTTGCAGTACTTCGCAGTACCCTTGACGAACTTTATAACACTCTCATTGATTTCTGGCAGCCGCCCCCCTCGCTGATTATGGCTACAGATTAGATTAAAATCACCCGCTCGACAGGGACGTCTGCCATTACTGTGCACCGGAGGGCTAGGCTGGGCTGGGATGGGGCAAGGGAAGAGGAAGGAAGAGGACCGACCAACTCTGGGTTGAGAGTTAGACGAAAGAAAACACGAGACGATTCTGAGCAGGTTTGAAACAAAACCTGGTTTTGACTGTGGGGGTACACCTAATATACACCCTGGTCTTGGGTATGGGGAGCATGATGAGGATACTGAAGCCGAGTTGGAGCAGGCTCGATTGTAGAAGGTTAAGACGAAAGGTGCGACTTTATAGTGTGAATATTTCAATTGTCTTTTAATTATATGTGTCTTGCTGACATTGTGTGGTTCAAGTGAATACGGCTTCTCCTCCCTCTCGCTTACGCGGAATCTTAATGAACTGAATCAGGTTACAGACATGGATGAGATTATAGAGAGAAAAAAAAATGGTACTTTGACACTTCTGAGATAATTTCCCTCAGATGGCAACGATGGTAAGGCCGAAATGAATCCCTTTTGTAGTTACAGAAAACGCGTTCATTTTTCGATGCATCCTTTACATAACTTTGTTATCAGCGTTGCTGTATTGTTCTTTTGTTCTTTCACCTTTTGATTGTCGTTCAAGATTACGTACAAATATACATAGTGCCCGTGGTAAATGCTGTACTCCCTTGCTGCCATCTGGTTGAGGTCACACCCTAATGACCCTTGACTGGAAGTCCCGGCATCTGTTAACGCTCCACTTGACCTTCGTGTGGAACGCCCGCCAGGCAACGAGTCTGGTCATTTCAATTACAATTGAAATGATTAACATCTCCAGTTAGGCCAGAACGCCTACCGATAGTGCCTATAGCCTAGGTCCAGTGCCTATAACATAGCCCTGCGCAGTATAGCAGTTACAACATTCTTGCAATGCGGTGGTCTTATTACTTTCCCCATTTAGGCGTTTTACTTCACCAAAAAATGCGGTCACTGTAATAATCCTTCTGGACCAATTGGTTTCTCGTATGGACTTTTGTAACACACTAATTCCTCTTCTCTTCTAAGAGAATCAGTTATCTGGTTCGATGTAGCGTCAAGACACTGTATTCTCTGATTTCTTATTTACTCGAGTAAAAAAATATTTCGTCTCTTTTTTTAGGCTTATGTAGCCAATTACCATCCCCCCGCCACCCCTCCCGCCTATTAGGGCAGGCGAACGAGAGTAACGAATCAAGGAACAAAAGGGGAGGCGACTTCCGTTGACTTCGTAACACAGTGAAATCTTGCAGGGAAATTTCAGCAACTCCCTCTCCTATTTTCCTGTCTGCATCATTAGGCAGAATTAGATTAAACGTCGCCCTCTCCAAGGGCCTCACTTTTATGTAATTAACGCACCCCACTCTTCTTCTGCCGCTGCGATTGGTGGAGAGACTATTGTTGCAGTTAAGTGATTGTTGTTGGAGAGAAGGTTAGTTAAGAGCGGAGGGAAAGAGGCTACGTTAGAGGTACTCTTGGGCCTGTAAACAGGTGCTGTTATTGATGGAGGGAAAGGAAGCTCCGATGGAGTTAGGTGGCTCTGTGAAGGGCTTTGGTTATTGCCAAAAGGGAAGGAGTTAGTTTTACTGAGGGGTAAGCAAGTGAATGTGCGAAGAGGTCTGGCTAATGATGAAGGGAACGTCGCTCTCCTGGAGAAGGTGATTGCGTGAAGAGCTATGGTTAATGATGGAGTGGAGGTCCCTCTTTTAGAGGTAAAAGGCTTAGCGGAAAGCTCTTTGTTATTCCTGGAGGGAAGAAGATAGCTCTTCTGGAAGTATGAGGCTCTGTGGAGAGTTCTGGTTATATATGGAGGGAAGGTGGCTGTACTGGGGTTAAGTACAACACTGAAGTTGTGGTTTTGTGAGTACTGTGAAGACTGTTTAACGCTAGAGGTGATAGGAGTTTATTAAGGGCAAAGTAGTTGATAACAAACGTCGATATGTTTCGTTTTCCTGATTTGTTAACTAATGACAAAGCATTGTTATGGAAATCATCATCTCGTGCGCAGCTGTTGAAAAGGATCGTTGCTCGGGACGTAACAAAAGATTCAGTTTGGTCACTTCATTCGGAACTTTCGGAAAGTGTATTCTTCGCTATGGTGAATATTTGCAAGTCATAACTGGTATCATAAGAAGCCCCTTGACAGAGGGTCATGTGGAAGTTGTTGAAGAAAGTGGAATCTGACCTTTTCATGATCAGTGTCTTGTTAATCTTTGTGCTTCGGGAGTTCGTGGTTGACATTTCAGGAGTACACTTAGGTCAGAATTTCTATTTACTGGAATACAGTGCTGCTTTGTTATGCATTGACAATTACGTTTCTTCAAATGATATCATTACATCTGTGATTTAGTAAATTAACAGGATTGAATAGGAATGGTCTCTCAATCACACCAGAATCTATGCAGTACCTGTGTCTCTTGTCCCTCGGTATCTATTGCCTTGTCTTCCTTTTCGTCGGTCTTGTGCACTCTGGGAGCCTGACACGTCTTCCTTCTCATGGTAGTTGTGGTTATCCTAATTCTAATAGGAAATGTTGTTATGGACTTTGTATTTACCGTAATCTGATTATTTGGGCGATACGTACAGAAACTAAATTAAAGAATAATTTATTTATCAAATACTCCGAAAACTGATGTTCAGCTTCCAGAACGCATGATTCAGATATGTAAATGATTCCATTTTCTTCTTTTCTTTCAATCTAAATCATAGCATCTGTTATTTGATACACATTGTGTGTGATAACTCCCCCTCGAAAACTTCCCGTAAGACTTACTGTTTTGGAGAAATATGAAAATACAAAGGAATTCCAAGGAATTCATACGCCACACCAACAGATCACTGGGTCCTCTTCGAGTTTGTTTGTGATCGTGAATAGATTGGACTCTCACAAGGTCTACGGTATGTAGTGAGAGCGTGTAAGGTCTTAGAATTATTTTGAATGCCTGAAGAAGGAGTTCAAGTTTTTGCGGTCGATGGGTATAAAACCGAAATAAACAGACATCCAACCAACCAACCACGAAACATTTGTGATGTTTCCTATACTAAAATGATGAGATGCTATGTTAAACATGGCTGACTAGAAAATGTAGTGAAGAATTAGACGACCGCTTGATGAGAAAACTAGAATACTAGTAACTATACGAGGAGCTGAGTATGGCGAGTAAAGGGATGGACGAAGGAAAGAACTTCAGTGCTGTCTAGATACATATAAAAAGATAAACGAAGAGGGAAGGAGAGAGAGCCTGAGTGTGTGGTGAATAGTAGTGAACCTGGTATAAGGATCGAGGGGGGGGGAGTAAAGAACACAGTGAAAGGAGAGAGAGAGAGAGAGAGAGAGAGAGAGAGAGTGTTGTTGAGTGTGTGGGGGGGGCTAGCTATTGTGTGGTCGTAGGCTGCAACTTTACTTCAAGCTTTGACTGTTCCATTTATTCTGGGTCTTGGTGACGTGGCGTCCATTGTTGAAGGAAGTTGATTACGATTTCAACGGATTTGTTGTTGTTCGTGAATGTTTTCTGAGTTGCCGGATGGAGGGATCCGCTATAATACTGCCGCAGCTGGTGATGCCCTCGGGAGAGGTGGATGCCATCCTTAAAGAACCTCGGTAGTCCTACTGTATTCAAAGGTAGAGAAGGAGTCGTGCCGTCGAGTCATCAGGCGTCGATCGGAGGGTGACAATCGTGCTTTTAGCAGCGGGGAATAGTCAAGCGAATCGGTAGGGATGGAGGAGGTGAGTGGAAGCTGATGATAAAGATTGTTGTGTTGAAGATCGCAAAGGGGGAGAGATAGATGAGGATGGTTATGCATTAGATTTTGAGGATGAAGGATTTGAAAAGAATTTAAAAGAAACTCATCCTTTGTATTTTCAGTCCAAGCCTAAACGGCAGCTTTTATTTACCGGAAGGTCTCTCCAAAACCCATCAAAAAGCCCTTCAAAATATCTGGGCCGCTTGAGCCTGAGGGTGGGCTTGAAATGGCTCTCTCGGGACTGTTATTCAAGGGATCTGTATTAGTCGACGACCCACTTTTTCTCCCTCTCCACCCCCCCCCCCCACACACACACACGCGAGACAACTTTATGAATCTTCATGTCCTGCTGGCCCGCCAGGTTTCATCATCGCCGTCGTGTTTATACCGAAGATGAAAGAGCGACCGGTAACGAGAACTCTTGTCTCCTGCCAAATTGTAAGAGACAATTTTTTCTCTCTCTTTTGTTGTGATATACCGAGGGCCGAAAGGGAAACAAGAAAATATGATTAAGATTATTTCTTCACCGGGAGGTAACGAGGCATGACCTCATTCCCTACAGCGGCTTTATTTCATTCTTCAGTTACCGTAATTTTATGTTCCGGCAGATAACTTCGTCTCGTCATGGACTGACTGTCAGATAGGTCCTCTGTCACCCGTCTCTCCCATGTAACCAAACTACTCTTTGTCTTCGCTAGCCATCCTCATCCTGTAGTTTATGAGTCTCTTTCTTCCCCCATCACCCCTCATACGCCTCCCATTTTTTTTTTTTTTCCATCCCCCGCAGCTGTTGACTGTTAACACCTTTCCTTGGTGTAGCATTCCGTCTGAGGGGCTGCGGCCCCGCTGACCTTCCTCCCTCTTGCCTAACAAGTGTAGGTAAGCCAGGCTGGGGAGCAGCCAGCCCTCAAAGCCCAGCAATCCTCGCCACAATTGCACCCTCACGATATTCCCCCTCGGTACACATGTCACAACTCTGGTGATTTGTCTCCCCCTCATCAGTGTTTCAGAGATCCTCACCACCGCCCCTCTCTCCCTGTGTAACACACTCCATACATGTTTCATTATTTCTTCAGATTTCCTCACCTCGGCCCAGCGCCCCGCCCTCCTCTTTGTAAAACACACTCCACACAAATTTCATTATTTCTTCACGTTTCCCCCAACCTTCGCCCCTCTGTTTCGGTGAAATATATTCCATACATATTTCATCATTTTCATCCTTCTCTATCTCGCCTTCCATTTAGTGATGTCGTATTTCTCCGGCTTGCTTACAAATACAGCCACCTTGCTCTAGCTGTCTGCGTCTTGCTTGTCTGGTCCCAGGCCGCGCATGCTCTTTGCTGTCGTCACAGTAGTACCGCGTATTTTGTTGCTGTCTTTTTTTTTTGAGAGAGAGAGAAAAAATAACTCGCTGAAATTGTCTACAGATCTTTGATATACTAGATTGGTTGTCCCTTTACACACAAACACACACACACACACACACACACACACACACACACACACACACTCTCTCACGCGCGCGCACACACACACACACACACACACACACACACACACACACACACACACATTGGTCTTAGCTCTTTTATGATTAGTTAACTGGGTCTATTATGACCTTCCAGTCTAGTAGTATATGTAATATTTCATCTATGTATTTTCAGCCGAGTGGCTGCCGAAATTCGCGAACCCGTTATTTATTTATTTATTCATTCATTTATTCATTTATCATTTCATTGTACTTTACAAAGACACGTACGCGCGCGCTCCCTCCGCCCCTCTTCCTCCCTTCTTCCTCCTTTCCTACATTTCTCTCCCTTCCCACGCAATAGCTCAGTTGGGTGAGTCGGGCGGCGGGGCCTCGCGCCACATCGTCGTAAAGTAAGGACGAGAAGGTAGTAACACTGAGTAATGAGGCGGGTGTGTGACACTAGGTTGCAACCGTACTACTACTCCTACTACTACTACTACTAAAGCAGTTTAAACCTATGGGTGATGAGTACATCTAGATTTTCAAGCTATGGTGATGAGTACAACTAGACTTTACTTGATGAATGGGAAGTTACAAGACAAAAAGGGCGACAGTATTTCCCAAATGTCTCAACTTGGCTCTAGTATATATGACTTGGCTCCATTCAGCCTGCCAGGCGGTACATCCTGCCATCTGCCTACCTAAACTACCAATATACTCACCACGCAATCTCCATAAAATAAAACTTTATATAAACCAATAACTCGCCCCTGCATCCAAATGTCGGGAGGAGGAGCCAGCCTAACACACACACACACACACAGCCCCCTCCCCCTCCTCCCTTGCTGTCCGGCCGGCTAGCTAGCTACCTAGGGAGGGCTGTATGTGTATGTGTGTGTGTGTGTACGGCGGTGGTGCTGGTGGCTAGGCTAGGTGGCAGGCGCCCCGTCGGTAGGCTGTGAGCAGCAGGGAGCTGATGACAGCGCCTCCTCTCCCCTACCCTACCACGGCCATTATTATCCTCTCTCTCTCTCTCTCTCTCTCGACCCCATAAGTCTTTCGTGCGAGATTTTCGCGTCTGCGACACTCCTTCCCATCCACCGCTCAGTGGCTCCCAGCCTACAGTTCCCCTTCTTCCTTCTCTTCCTTTCCCACCCATCCCTCTTCTTCCACCCTATCCTTTCCTCAACTTCTTCCTCCCAAGTTGGTTATCTTTCTATCCTTCCCTTTTCTTATCTGAATTTTCTTTTCGCTCATATTCTCCCCATTTTTGTACGCTCTCTCCCCTTATATCTCTCTCCCTCTGCCGTTTCTCCCTGTTCCTTTATTCCCCCTCCCCCCTCCCTTCCCCTCATCTTTCCCCCTAAAATCCCCAGCATGTCACAGACAAACCAACATCCCCCCCTCTTCCTCCCCTTGCGAGTACTGGGCTCCGGACCCTCCCAACCTCTGGGATGGGAAAAAAAAAAAAAAAGGACTGGTAATAAAAATGACGCTGGTCCTTTACCATTGCTGATATGCTATATCTCCTGGGGAGTTCCCCCGCCGGAGGAATTAGCATTGTCATAGGGATGGGAAGGCAGATAAACATAGATAGATAGATAAATAGACAGATAGATAGATACGTAGATAGATAGATAGATAGATAAACATATATAGACATAGATAGATAGATAGATAGGCAGATAGATAGGCAGATGAATGTGTGAGAGAGAGAGAGAGAGAGAGAGAAAGAGAAAGAGAGAGAGGGAGAGAGAGAGAGAATGGGGCAGAGGCGGACAAGTTATTTCATATGGGACTCGCTGTAAATGTACCAGTCTACACATTTCATCAAACTGGCCAAGACAAACACACACGAGGGCATCATGTGGCTTATCCCTCCCTCCCTCCCCCTATTATTTAACCTTACGACTGGCGAACCAGCCTCCCTCCCTGTGGAGAGAGATTCAAAAAGTCAGAGTAATGGGTAAATAACTGTCTCACTCTATCAACGCCCGGCGGTCGGGAGGGTGGGAGGTGGAGTCATGCTCCACTGCGAGACAAAGACGAGACACACCATCAACAGCTCTCAGGCAAACTCCCTCCCCCTCCCATCCCCTCCCTCCACATGACGTCACCGCCCATCCCGCCATCAGTGACGTCATTACATCTCCCAACTTACATGACGTCATCGCCCCACCATCACAAGCAGCGTCACTACATCTGCTCCATGTGACGCCGCCACTACCCCTGTCTCCAGTACAGGCATACTGCCCCTTCCTTTATACGCTGCATCACCATCCCTTTCCACCTCATGGGACGGCACCATCCCTCTTCCCACATTCTCACTATCCCTTCAACCACACTCCATCACTCATCCCTTCGACCACACCATTTCATCTTCTACAGTATTATAAATCCCATCCTGTATAGTGCTATCACACTGCTTACCATCTCACTCACCATGATCAGATCGTAAACACTCCAAGAACACGATTCACCATTCTGAACCCCCAACACTTTCACTACCCTCTCCATCACGTTGGCACCAGGCAACGTACCAGGCATGTCACAATCCCAAGCCACGCCTCCTGCACCATCCAATCAAACTGTAGCCCATTTTGCTTTCATTATATTTCCTTGACACAAGCATAAACACGCACGCACGCGTAGAATCACTCGTGTGTGGGTCGTTCGTGTGTAAGTTGTTTGTGTGTGAGTCTCTCAACAGCCTTTTCTGCAATGCTCCATACGCCAACACCTTACGCTGACTCCTCCGCTGTAGCACAAACTCTCACTTCCTCATACTAAACACCATCAGAGAAGCACCTCCCACCACAGGGCACCTCCCCACCAACGCCCTTTACCAAAACCCTCACATAAACTCCTGCAGTACCGTCTCTAACGCACTGTCAACACCATACAAGGTCTCCTTACACTTAGGACCTCTTACTGCATTTGCTGCCGGGGGTAAACCATTTATGAAATGGAGTTTTTCCTTCCTTTGTGTTCCGAGTGGGTCATCGGGTGTTGCCGCGAAAATTTAAGGGCGTTTTCAGCATTTTTCTGAAGGGGAAGAGGAGTCTGGTGTATGGAAAGTACCCATATCCGTACCAGTCCAAGTTCTGTGTTGCTCGCGTCTCTCTGGCGATGTGGATGTCAGGGAACGCAGATCAACAGATTCATTGTTTTTCTTTTTGTGGTATATAATTCCCTTGTCAGTCGATTTCTTTTCTGACTGTCTCTATATTTTTTCTCTAATCTTTTTTGTCATTTTCTCTCTAAAAAAAGAAAGATTGTCTCTACTGGTATCACAGTGTGAGCTCTCCGATGGATCCCTCAGAGTGTATATGAATCGTTTGGCGTGTCAGGGATTTGTTTAGTTAATCTTAATGTAACAGGTGTACATTCGTACCTCATGTGTGTTCCATGTACTTTCCAGAACCAACGTGTCACACTTTGGGAACGTTAATGTGCTTCTGAGTATAATATGTTTCTGTTACGTAATGTACAGAGTTAAATACTGTATTGTCTTTGGTATAAGGACTGAGTGCAGTCCAAAATTTTTAATATGAATTCGAAAATACGCAACATCTTGCTAATTACGTTGCGTGCTGCCCTGACGAAGCTGTGTTGAAAAGTTGTCAAATTATGACGTTGATTAGGTCCTCTTTTTTCTTCTTTTTCTGTACGAGGCCACGCGAACAAAGGCCCAAAGATTTCCGTGTGTCAGTGACCAGATATTGCCTCCCGCTGTGGGGTCGATTAGTTGGTATTATTCGCTACATTTTGTCACGCAACTGCCAACGCCGTCCACAGTGATTGTCGACCTATCTGACGGTATGTTCTATTGCTCTGTCTTTCCATCCATCCATCCATCCATCCATCCATCTATCTATCTATATATCTATCTATCTATGGTCATTAAGTACGTCACCATTCCCTGGGAATGGATCAAAGGCATACGGGCATGCTTGCATCTTTTTTGGGATTTATACTCCTTGAAGAACTGGGGAGTCCTCATCTCCACCAGTCAGTCCCGCCATGCAGACTGTGGCAAAAGTTAGGGAAGTCTTGATTAATCATCAGGATACGCAACACATACTCGTCCATCTAATAGAACCCACACACACACACACACACACACACCGGCTGACCTCTGCTGGTATAATGGCACCTCGAGATCACACACACACACACTCACCCGACCTTCGCCAGTAATGGCAACCCGAGAATGAAGCAAGATCCCGTGCCTGCCAAAGTCATGGGGAATCTTAGTGCACAAACAGAAAGACGCACGTTGTAGGTTAGCCATGCTTCTCTGTGTTACGTGGATGTATTCCATGAGTGTGTTACGCGAGGACGCTCGAAAAACAAGCTTCAGTGGTGATTGAACCCTTGAGTACCACGGAGCTAAAGGGGGGATGGGTGTAGCACAGTCTGCTGACCAAATGGTGCCCTCGAAAATGGGACCTAACACAGCCTGGTTGGCCCAATGGTGCCTCC
Source organism: Panulirus argus (assembly GCA_038088735.1). Taxonomy (NCBI): domain Eukaryota; kingdom Metazoa; phylum Arthropoda; class Malacostraca; order Decapoda; family Palinuridae; genus Panulirus; species Panulirus argus. Next base: position 15,187 of record JAYMFT010372990.1, read on the forward strand.
GAAGATGAGGCCTAACACAGCCTGGTTGGCCGAGTGAAGCCCAGGGATGAGGTCTAACACAGCCTTGCTGGCCTAGCAAAGCGCAGGATGCTGCCTAACACAGCCTGTGACGCCGCTAGGTTGGTCTCTTGAGTGCCAAGCAACCCTTCAGGTGCCACTCTGCCTCTTCCCTTCACTGTCAGCCACTGGACGGCATTTCCCCTCTGGTTCACCTTGCCGGTGTAATATGTATGGTGTTGTTGCCGTAAGTCAGTCCTTCATAATATCTCTTTGCCTGTTTTCCGTCCGGCGTGTTGTCGGAGGGAGTGGAGGTGTGGGGAGAGAGAGCCTTTACTCTGCTGCCCTTTTCTTCCACTGCTTTTGAGGTGCCTGTATTTTTTTTTCTTAAGTGGTGTGAAGGCCAGACCACCTCGCATGGACCACGGGTCTGTGTGGTCTGCGTATCTGTGTAACATTCTCTCCGTCTCTATCAGTACTTCATTCTCCATCTCGTTGGTCGCAACACTCATTACGACGAATACAAAACGCCCCCACAGTGCGCCATCCTCCAAGTATTTACCAAGCATTACGCGATCATCTGAATATATCGTGAGGTTTTGGTGAGCACTTCGTCCTTGGTGAACTGTCGTGTACGTGGGGCCTTGACGCCTTGCCCTGATGTTATATATGATTACATATAATATGTAATTTCGTGGACCAGACACAACCACGCACCATCTGCTTCAGTTGGTGTGCTTTAGAAAACATGCAAGGAGGACGCAAAACTCTCTCTCTCTCTCTCTCTCTCTCTCTCCACACATACACACGCACACCTTCCCTGAAGTAATAAGACAAATACTGCCTTTGAATTCACCCCGGGGAACAGCGTCCTCAGTTAAGACATATATCTACCTCCATTGTGCTAATGTTTATGGTCATCCGAAGCCGATCCCAAGTCTGTTTGACGACGGTACTCATCACCCAACGTGTGTACCCACTCTGGGTGTATAGGCTGGTGTCCTCTCCTCTAGCCTTATCCTCATACTCCCAGCACACAGTGTGTAGACTGTTAGTGTCATATGGTGTGTTTTGGACTGATGCTGTCTCCTGTAGCACACGCTGTTTTGCAGTCATATGATGTGTTTTGGCTTGCGCCATCTCCTCTTGCTTTATCTTCGTAAATCCAGCACACGCTGTGTAGAGTGAAGTGCCACGTGGTGTGTTTAGAATCCGTGTTCTCTAGCCTAATCATCGTGCACAGAGGTCATACAGTGTAGATTTCTAGTGTCACATGTCTGGGTTGTTATCGTCTTTTCTAGACTTATTATCATAGACCCAGTTTACACTTATTGTACAATCATGTCGCGTGTTCCCGGACTTAATTCTGTCCCCATCTTCTCGTTCAGCCATCGTGCGTAGTCTTCAACACCACAGAGCATTTGCGATCTTGGGGATTTTGACAGGTTGCATGTCACAACTCTGAAAGCTGTCATGATTGGGTGCAAAAGCCGCTACAAATAAAAGGAAAAAAGAATAGTTCAGTTACTTTTCTGTTTACAGGATATGGTGTCATCATGCAAGTCCAGCGTACCGTAGGGCAAAATAGGATTTTGTCGTGAAATTGTTTCGAGAGTAGTCACCTCCGAGTAAGCAGTAGTCTATGGCGATCTTGAGAAGGAGGTTAGGAAAGCAAATCACACTACGTCATGGAGTGATAATGGAGATGTTATGTGAGCCAAGGAAGGTCGTCGTAGAGTGTGTCGGGTAAACAGTGGGTTGGTATGAAGATGTGGAGACAAGGGACGGTGGGAACCGCAAAAGGGCACAGAATACGAACATGGCGTATGGTTAGAGCTGTCTGCAGGACGAAATCCGTCACTGAAAGTGGAGGAAGTCTGCAGTAGCCAGAAAGGGCGAAGAGCCAGCCACGAATAACAACGGCAGTGTCCACAGAGGGCAAGAAATTTTGAAACAGGCTGCAAGGCAAAGCACCATTCTGAAGGTATCTGCTATGAATGACTAAAGGCAGGAGCCGGCAGGTCGGTCGTAAGATGATGTTGAAGAGGAAGTTATGAGCAGACGTCAGCCGTCTCATCTCTCCAGTACGTTCGAACGCAAACGTGATCACAGAACAGGAGGGCGAGGTAGATAACGCCCCAGTGAGAGGGTGACAGACCCTCCGCTAGTGTGACATTAATGAATCCCAGAGACAGGATGAGTCAGTCTGTTATCCTCAATAACTCAGCGAGCAAGCAACACGAGTGACTGCCGAGGACAAAGTGCTTTCAGTGAAATATTGACGGATGGTTGGCCCGGCCACCGCTCCTGTTTGTTTCATGACGCCGCTGGGGACCACGCCTCCACCACCACTCCACACACACACACACACACACACACACACACACACACACACACACACACATACAGCCTCCCTCCCACCCACCTCCAGGACTTGGAACCATTGCTAGACTTCTGTTGCTGCTGCTGCTCTCTTTGTAATATAACCACATCTGTGAACCACTGGTGAGGGAGGGTGTCTGCCCTGAAGTGTCTTAACTAAACTCGCCCAACAGAAACAACACCACCAGCCAGCCAAGCAGCCAGGCAGGTCATACACAAACCTGAGAAATGTCGTAGGATACTAAAGCCAATAAAGTGACATTGTCTCCGCACGACATGATATTTTACTGATGGTCTTCGACGAGTTATGAGAGTTCTTTGATAAAGTTGGAAAAGGAGAGAGAAAAATGAGCACAGCTGGGAATATGTCGTTTGTATAGTTAATGGAACTCCCTTCAGCTTGGCAATATATATATATATATATATATATATATATATATATATATATATATATATATATATATATTACTAAAGCTTCTGTTGCCAGCAGACCGGAGGTCGGGACTGGCATCCCCTTAGCACCCGCCACCTAACAAAGTCGCCCCCTGGGGGAAGCATCTGTGTCTCCTCACACTCGCTGTGTTGTTCATTAAGTAAGTGATTCGCAAGGGTCCCGTCTTCATGGCCTGTGGGACGCCACAGGTGAGGGGGAGGGATGTGGAAAGTGGTGGAGATGGTCACTTTATGCTCAGAAGCGTAGTGCACAACACACACACACACACACACAGCCCGACGACGTCAACTGTGGAAGTCTTGCAGGCTGAGGGATTGTGACGTCCTTCGCCAGTTGTGATTAAGAAGTGAAATGAATAACTGATGAACGGTAATGATTACTCGTCAGGAATGGGGAATGAGAGAGGCTGTGTTTGTGGGTGTCTTCCGTCCTCTCTACTAGTCAGTCGGAGAGTAAAGGGCAATCAGCTACAGCTGGACCACGTCGAGCTGCCAGCAACACTTTCTTCCTCTGCATCTTTTGCAGATGCTGTTCTCTCTCGCACACTTTCACACGCCATTGTCATCGGGCACCATCACGAACCACTCACCTCCTTCAAACACTTGTCATACACTTCTAACAAACCTTGACAATTTCTGACGAAGATCTCCACACGCTTGGTACTGTATAGCTGTGAACCAAACGATTTACTTCATAACCCAAGTATCTCAAGTGTAAAACGCGTATGCTGGTGCCTTGAGCAAGTAAAGTGATCGAGGCAGGTAAGCTGGGCGCTTGAGGTAACGGGGAACGATACATTTTGCAGAACGCTTCTGAATAATAAGTCGGATCAAAACTGTGATGTGACATGGGGGAAAAATATATAAAGAATTTTAAATGTTAGACGAACGAAAAACGCTAAATATTGATAGAGTGAAATGAATTATGAAAGACGAGAGACCATTTCTTAATGCTAGAATTCGACAACCTGACATTTTTCTTGTTAGATTGTGTGCTTTTCCTCTGGGCAAACGGCGCCACCCGATCACCTCATTACAGTTCGTGAACGTTGTATCCTAGAGCTCCCGAAGCAATGATGCAAGGCGAACCTTTCATGGCTGTCTAGGTTTACTCCTTACGTTTTACGAGTCCGCCACAGAGTCACTTGTTCTTTACATGTGGCTCAAAAAAGTGCATCTGGTAAAAGTGCTTTCCTTTTTTTTTCTTTCTTTCTTTCCTTCTTTCTTTCTTTCTTTCTTTCTTTTACTTTTCTTTCTTTCCTTCTTTCTTTTTATTTTCTTTCCTTCCTCTTTCTTTCTTTTTCTTTCTCTTTGTCTTTCGTTTTTCCCTTCTCTCAGAGAGCCACAGTTTTCATACACAAAAACTGGAATTCTGTTCATGCATAGGTAAGAGTTTCTCATTTAGAGGAAAGGAATTTTTTTTCTGAAAGGATAGAAATTTACATCTAGAAATTAGGATTTTGAACACACATAAAGCGAGATTTTTTTATATATTTTTTTCGTGGTGAGAAATCAGATTATTTGAGAATATTCTGAATATATGCGAAGTTCAGAAGTACGATTTTTTTTTTTGTGTGTGTGTGTTTCGTAAAGCCGAGGTTTCCCGTATTAAAGTCGGAATTGCCTTTATAGATATCGGATATCCCATATAAATATTGGCTATTCAATAGAAAGATGTAATTCTTTCTACCAAATAGCGTTGTATCACTGTGCCTGCAGAAACTTTTATATGCATGACCCGTTCGGATATTTGAATTTGTGTGTGTGTGTGTGTGTGTGTGTGAGTGTGCATTTATTACCTTTACTTAAGAGCCTTTATTTGCCCAAGTATACATAGACACAGCGTTTCTCTGTTAGTGTGTGTGTGTGTGTGTGCTAAGGGCACATAACCTGGGGTAACTGCAGTTAAAGACGGAGCGTTCAGTGGAGGCCACGAATTGACACAGTGAGACAAGAGGTGGGCTACAAGCGGGCCCAGGCGTTTATGAGACGGGTGAGACGGAGATGGGAGAACTAGTTGTGGTCTTAGGAGGATGGATGTGTCCTGCTCTTGGAGACGAAGGTGTCGACCCAGGAGGTATTCATGGATGTTGAAGGAGCCGATATGTGGGGGAAGGAAAGGGTGGAGAATGTTGGAGCACAGGGGATGGTGGAGAACCGGCTGTAAGTGAGGGAGGTGGTGAAGGATAATGGGATCAGGATTTAAAGGGTGAAATAGTACAGGAGGAGGGGGAGAGATACAAGAAATCGGGCAGTGTAGGCAGGCAGGGAGGCTGGCGGGCACTGTTGCTGCCACATGCAGCTGGAATTATTGGATTACCATATCAAAATATGCCCGGCGAAACTACGCTGTTTCTTTTTATTCCAGGGAGCAGCTGCACTGTACTGTTAGTGGTCCGTTGTCTTACTGGGAAACCTGTTCGTGTGTGCAGTATCTCTTGTCTGGGTTTCCATCCCTCTCTCTCTCTCTCTCTCTCTCTCTCTCTCTCTCTCTCTGTCTCTCTCTCTCTCTCAGATTTTGTCTCGAAGATGTGCAGCGAAAGGAGAACAGGAAAAAACCGCCGAGAAAAGAAGGATGACAATAAGATTATAGGACAAATCAAGGATAACACCAAGAATGAGGAATATTGATTGCAGAGTAGTATCAAAATAGACTCAGTTAAACATCGAATCATGAGAAATACTGGGAGGTATTTGTAAGAGGAAAGGTGGAAAGTATTAAGAAATCGTTCAGAGAAAACAAAATTTGAGATGAACGAGAGTTATGGCAGCAATAGTGGGATGTGACAAGTTAACTTGAATTCAGAGATGAGTGAAATTATATGCGAGGCTGCGTAAGCAAATAGTTGAGACTCGGCTCACTACAGGAACTAAACAATAGTTTCTTTTTTTTTTCCTGAAAGACACGAATTCACAAGGAGAGAGAAGACAGGAGTGGAGGGAGGCAGGAACACTCTGCCTAGTTAGTGAGTCTCTTAAATTCCGAGAGTTAATCGTAGACAGTGGGTCATTAAGAGAATTTATTGTATGGAAAATTGTAATAGGCAAACTGCGCTTAATTACGCCGTTAGTATATAATCCCCCAAGGAGAGCTGAAGAACACGAAAGGGTCTTTAATGAGAACAGTGATGGAGCAGTTAGGTCGGTGAAGGAAGCGACAGGATTAGCCATACGGCGTTGTGGTAACGTTAACGCAATATGGGGCTTTTTTAACCATCGGGATATATATGCTAGGCAAGTTGATGCCGCACGGGAAGGCGGTATGAACTTTTAGAGAGGTCCCAGAACAGAAAGACCAGAATTCCAGTGAGAGGAGAAGACATAGAAATAATGGGAACTGTCATAAGCTGAACATTTCATATATATATATATATATATATA
>JAYMFT010373000.1:0-21398 GCA_038088735.1 Panulirus argus
CCCTTGAGTTGCCGATGGCCACACAATAATCATGTGACGCAGCAGCTTGCCGAGTATTCCGTGGTCTAGCTAGTGGTCCAAGGACCCCCAGCAACGGAGGGACAGACAACACAGTAGTTATATTCCCGAAAAATCTCTCAATACCCGTTGTTTGCCGATGTATTGCTCACCCCGTCTGTTTTCAGCAACCAGCACCGGGAATGTGAGAGCCCAACAGAGCAAGAGCGAAGTCATCTCACTGTACGATATTTGTTTTTCGAAATCAACTTAATCCCTGGCACAAGGACTGCAGCTTTCCAATTTATCCACCAACGCTCACGCAGCGGTGTATATTTCAGCCAAATCTAACAAAATCTACGCTGCGCATATTGTGAACAAGTATATATACATAAAAAGAAAAGATAGTTATTCACATAAATGCATACAGATTAATGCATTCACCTTTGAAATGAAATATTCAAGAGATAGAGCACCTCAACATCACTGACCTGTGATTCAGGTGAATATGCCAGTATGAAGATTCTAGCAAAAGGTGACCGAAGTTTACGGAAGGGAAGATTCACCATCGCTGGTTCGGGTGGGTGTTCGACCTAATGATTCAAAACCTGCTTCAGTGACTCAGACTGAAACCTACGCAATTTGTCTCATTCTATTCGAAGCGTCGTTAAGTCTTGCTTATTCTAGTTTGGAAAGATTCCTAACAAGGATCACAGTTTCTGACCTTTCATATTCGGTCAAAGTTAACCATACCAAACCTAAACTAGTACATTTTCCTTTAATGTAAGTTTGGTTGAGTTCGGTTAAACGGTTTTCGAGATAAATGGTGAAACAGAAATCCATCATTAGCAGAATTTTCTATTTTTTCCTGCCAACAGCTGCGGTAGCCTCCCCTACTGACATTATACAACAAATACATTTCTCTCTGGCAGTGACGTGTTACAGGGCTGAACAGGAAAATTCATAATACATTTCAGTATAACACAAATATACTCATCTACGTCACACAGATATCTTTACTCACCAAGGATGTTATTCGAAACCACGAGCACATGGCCAACAGCCAGTGAGTTATAGGTGTAAGATTGTGAGGGTTAAGTGTATTCGTAGAGAAATCTAAATAGTTAAACCATACGGATTCGGATGAATGAGAGTGAAATCTTTGGTGCTAATAGCATTCGCTGCTCGATACAACAGGGACGGAACTTTTGGTGTGATGCAAAACAAAATGGACTGAAAATGGATGTCATAATGACAATCTTAAATGGCCATACAGTATCACAACTCTGAATATGACTGTTCGTATTTGAGATAACTAAGTGATACGAGATTACCTGAGGTACTCGTGAACTCAGAGAGAATGTTCAGTAATCAACTTCTTATGAAAAGCCAAAAATATATTTAAGTCTAACATAGAGTTTCATACATTTCTAAAGCCTACATTATAAAGCAGAAATCCGTGATAAGACTATCAGTGAAGAATAAAATATCTCTTCCACGGTTGAATTTATACTAAAAAAAAACATCGAAACATCAAAAACAAATTTGTAAGTGTTCACAAGAAGTGTCGTCGTTCCTTTGGCAACTCTGCCGTCTTCATTGCATCCCGAGCTGCAAGTCATTAGTAAAGAGCAAGTTTGTACATTGACGAAAATTACAGGCAGAGTTTTGTTCTCCAGGATTGTCGAAGTTTTAAAAGAGAGAGACTTGAGGCTGGCAAGGACGGTGTTTATAACCTTTCTGTCTTGCGCTACACGATTTTGGTTCCGCAGAACTTATCTATTTCTTCCATTTCTCTTTTCTTGTGGACGCTGGGCAGTATATGAGAGATTCCGAGTTGTTATTTTTTGCCTCTGGCTTTTTTTTTTTTTTGAGAGTTGAAAACGTTTTGTCTATCATTTCTGTTTGTCTGTGTTTATCAGTATTACTTTAATCTTTTTTTCTTTTTTTTTTGTCAGCTGAGACGGCACGGGCAACTGAGGCCCTAATCAAGACCATCTCATTAACGCTATATACATACCTTACCTTGAGCCAAGTACCCATTTTATCGACTAACCCCTAAGAATGAGTGAACAACTAGGCTAACTGTGGACCGACTGCAACAACCAGGACTCGAACCTATGCGCTCGACCCTGGGCGGCCCGTGAATGCGTCACGGTCAGGAACGCTAACCGATATGCCATCGGGCTCCATCTGCAAGAGGTTGCAACGTGAGTGAAAAGCTACATTTAGTGAAGCTGTATCATTGAGAGAATAGTCTCGTCCAAAGAACTTCTCTCCCCAAAGGAATCCATCATTTCCTTGCTACTGGAAGTGCCGCATCCGTGGGACTGCCAGAGTTCCTTGAGTAACTCCAGGAACCTTTCATGAAAGGGGTGTCATATGAGCAATAATGAAAATACGTAAAAGATAGTAGTCATTTGTTTCTATATGTCTGTTTGAGAGTAGTGCTTTATTGTATGTCATTTCATTTCATTTATTGTTACCCCAGAACCAATTTTGATGAAAGCCTTTGTGTTACCCAGTATCTTTTTAAGTGCTGTTGCAACCCAAGGCTACGCTGCTTCTATCAGCAGGGAAATGTAGACTCCTATGGAGTGAGAAGTTCTTCGACGAGACTGTAATCCCAATGCTACAGCCTCGCCAAAGGTGTAACCTCGTGCAGGCAGAGTCCGGTATCACCTGCTGTTTAGGTTTATACGTAGATGTTTGTCATTGCAAACGTACATACTTCCAGTATGCAGAATACTCTTTCTGTTCAGTTTGTTTATCGAATTTTGATTACATTCCTCTCCATGTTTGCGCTACTGATAATATTTCGACCACCTGTCTCATTTATCATACAGCTCATTCGTTTTAAACTAATATCGCTTAATTCTGCCATGCTTTGTGTGCGGAACTAGATCAAATTTCAGGAAAAGATAATTAAAACTTCAAACATATAAATGTATGTGTGTGTGTGTGTGAGCGAGCTATGATGATAGTACAATAAAAAAGAATGATATTAGGCTTTGAAGGCCCAAATGATTTACATGTTAAATGATTTGGTGTACAGTTAACAATGAAGTCATTGTCGCCTCATTATATTGCCGATAATATTTTCATTATGGGCTCGTTTGATACAGCGAATTCAATTAATAGAAAGTTATTGTTCAGACTAACTGATGCTAAAAAAGAAATTTATTAATGACAATCATAAAAAAAAACTCGTTAATTGCTAATACAGGCAATGTGAAGTGTAAAAGCCGTCAAATTTGTAAATGACTTGCAGTTGTAAGCTTTCTTAAAGAAAAACTGTCATTTTCTCTTTTCGTTTTTTTTTTTTTTCATCTCCTGAATGATATCCTATTAAATGAGAAGACCGAATAATTTTTTTTTAACCTTACGCTGAGAAACATGTTCAGTCTCAAGACAGACTAATGAGATGCTAACGATATGCGTCTTATCTTTTAATAATGAGAACTGCTGTGATATTAGTGTTTGAGATCACCAGCAAGTGAAGAAAATGGTGGCGTAGAGACTGAAACAAACCACGAAATCACATAAATCCTATAACTGTTAACTATGGCAAATGGTTCACTTATATATATATATATATATATATATATATATATATATATATATATATATATATATGGATATATATATATATATGGCCCCTACAGCTTTCAGAAAGCCGGTAACGTCCATCGGGCTGGACAATAGGACATAAACTGCAATGATGTATCCTTGTCCGAATTGAGCGCGCAGCAAATGAGCAGTTTGGTGCCTTCGTTGTGGTCGTTACATCGTGGGGCATGAAAGCCCTGGGTATGTTGAATTCGGTGTCTGCAGTTGAAGCGGTGGGTGATATCCCAAGCGTAAACGAGAGAATGTGACTCGTATATGTCTAGGGAGTGTAGTTGTCCAAAGCTTGTGTTGGTAAGTGTTCTTACGGTATTTAGCTATGGCGTTTCTCCGACCCCCCTCACTGCCGAGGTTCACAATGCTATTACCACCCTAACTATAGCCCGTCATCTAACCTCCCTACCAACCTTCTGGAACCACACTCCAAACACCACTTTAACCACCTGCAACCCTTCATATCCCACTCTCGTCGAGACCCACACTCCCAACACAGCACGATTCCCATCTCAACCTGTTCCCATTGTTCATAACCCTCATTTATACCCTATTTGGTCGTCATTACTACCACCTCCATCTCCTCCATCCTCTGTTTACCTCCCAAGTGGACGACAGAACACCCTTGAATGTAATATTCTCGCCCCTCATCCCCTTCAATATAATCTCAGGGTTATTTTTGATTACGAACATAATAAAAACATAAAAATCCTCAAGCCTCTTCCTAAAATTCCCTTCTGCATTCACGGACCACTTCCCAAAGGGGGGATTTACCCCCGATAAGACCTCACCCCCCCCCTCAACAAGCCACTTGTCAGTTTAGGGAACTATTCGTCTGACTCGAGTGGGTGTGCGAAGCAGGCGCTGGACCCCCCAGAGGCGGCTGTTACCATGTTGGGTCAATATTTATAAACAAGAGATTTTTAGACATGGGAAGCTCCTCTCTCTCTCTCTCTCTCTCTCTCTCTCTCTCTCTCTCTCTCTCTCTCTCATGTGGGTGTATGTGTGTTTGCTTGTCATTTGTGTTTGACTTAAACACTAGAAATTAGTAGCCTTCAGTGCCTGTCGTTAACCTTGTTACCAGTGTCTTACATGGGTTGTAACGAGTGCCCGCATCCTCTCAGTTAGCTTTTTTACCGACACACAAACCACACAGACCTATGGTCCAAGCGAGGTGGTCTGGCCTTAACGCTACTTAAAATGTGATAAATTTACGAACTTTCGATCTATTTCTGAACATACTAAAGCAAAACATGGACTTCAGTGCCAATATGAGTGCTTCTTACTCCGTCAGTTTACAGACGAAGATGATTCGTTACGTGAGAATTAAAAGTTTGCAGCGAACTCTCTAAGTAGCTGGACTTGCCCTCCCATGTCGATGCACTGTACCCGCTGACCCTCTATCATTCCCTCCACCCACAGTTATTCATATAACCTTAACCCAAGCTATCGCTTTAGTGTTCTTTGTGTGTTTTAATTACACTAATTAGGTCATTTAGGATTAAACCAGAATTAATTAATCGTAGTTTTGTGACTAATTAAAAAGTCTTCCTCAGGCGTCTCCGTTATTCAGTTCTCTTACTACATGTATTCAGCTTCCTCGCTGTCTACCCAGCAAAATTCATGCCATACTGATTCATTAACATAGTTATCGACTATGAGAGCGTATGGGCTTATATGATCTGACTTACAATGAATAAATAATACTTTCTTTTTTTTTTATCCAGCTTCCTAGGACCACGTTGTCATAGAACTTTGTGTGGCAATCCTTTTTCTTTTTTTTTCCAAGAAATTTTCTGATTTTTTTTTCTTTTATTTTCTTAGGCTTCTCTGGTCGTCTCGTCTTACGCCTTCCTGTCACTCACTTCTGGGTGTTTATTCGTGTCTGTCTGTTTGTCTCTCCAAAACGTCTGTCTACCTTCTGTTTGTCTATCTGTCTGTTTGTCTGTCCTTACGTCTCTCTATATTCTCTCTCTCTTTCTCTCTCTCTCTCTCTCTCTCTCTCTCTCTCTCTCTCTCTCTCTCTCTCTCTCCTTACCTAATGCAACTGTTCCTTACATATTTCCGTCTTCTGAAAAGTCGCTAGCTGACAGAGATTTTAATATTGCCCGCATTGTTCCCCATTAGACCCGCACATAGAAATGCAGTATCTATCCCTCCATTGCGTCTTCTCTCACTCCAACCATCCGTGTTCTTAGAAAATCAAATCTATTAATATAATCAGCAGTGTAATAAAGAAAAAAATATGTAATTTCTTATCATATCTTTATATTCTGCCTTAAGGGACACAAACAAACAGACGTTACAGATGTATTTCCAACATTCATTACACCCCAAATTAAAGTATGTCGTGTACCTCTCTATGGATAAGTTAGAGAATGTCCGGTAGTGGGTAGCAAAAGTTTATTTAACTCTGATATGAAGGAGATAAGGTACTGGGAGGGAGGGTCAGTGTTTCAGTGATCTGCCCAAGCTGAAAGAAAGAAAGTACACAGGAGACATGATCATAGCATTTTACGTTCCCCACTGAAGCTGACCACGTCGACATGGAGCAGATTTTTTAGGACTAAGGAGAAACCAATCAACTAAATGTCCCTACAGGAAACAGAGCGAGAGAAGAGTCAGAATAGATGTGAAGAAACACTATACTGTGATGTAGTGCTGACGAGTGGACGGTATTAAGTGATGAAGTAAAATACATGGGGAACATCAGGAAATTCAAGAGACTGTATGAGAGAATTGAAAGGTAAAAATATGAAATCTCATGAGCGTAAAATTAGTGCCCCAACGCAACAAATAGCTAATTACAAATATGTCTGGTAATTAAGCACACATCACCCACATACGCCCACAGCCAATCCCAGGTGTTCATCCCCCCCCCTCCACAGGAAGCTGGTCAATAAATGAGTATCCTGCTTAAGTTGGCGTGTGTGTGTGTGTGTGTGTGTGTGTGTGTGTGTGTGTACAAACATTGAAATAAAGACACGGTTCATAAACAAGATTAAGAGACGAGGCAACAAGGGCGTAAAACTCTCTCCGTAACACACAAACAGTAATCACAGGTAAGTAGTTGGTAGGCAGCGATCGACCAGGGAGGCATCACTGGATATCGAGTATGTTAGTGACGGTTTGGTGAGCCAACATTACAGTGGCATTCTCACTTCACAAAAAATACTCTCTTCACCTCTCGAAAAGCACTTGATAACATGTAATTCACAAAACATTTCATTTTTTGCTCTAAACACCCCTGCGGTAACCACCACGCGCTAAAGGCAGAATCTCGTCGTAGGTAAAGGAAGGTCAAGAGGTGAAGTCCCATCATCACACCCTACTGTGCAACCAGGTACTTACGCTTCGCCACCACTTGCTTGAAGTCCCTAACCTCGACACCACTTGCCCTCTAGTCTCTTACCGACAGATCAAGAGCGCAGACCTGAAGTCGCCACGGCGTTCTGCTGCACCAACTGACTTATGTATGAAGCTGTGCAAAGGAGTTCTCTTCTAAACAAGCCTAATTCTTCTGTTCGTCATTATTGTTTCAGTGATTCAGTGCCTTTATCCCTAGGAATCATAGAGTCCCACTGATTCAAAAGCTTTATACTTCACCAGTACTGAAGCTGACAAGCCCACATGCGGTGTCTCTAGGATATATATGACCCACAGCCTCAACCCCTATCTTCATCCTAATCTGTGAGAGCTCCACGGACCACAGAGTTGTAATGATACGAGGACTTCCTCTACCTCCCGCTGCCACTTAAGCTTCCTTAGCTTTAATTAGAGCGACTGGGAGAAGCGCGAGAGCTCTGTGGGGGGGCTTTCACCAGAACATAATCATCAACAAAGCCACAAGCCTAAGGGATCTCCCGTTCCATGGTTTACAGACTTCCCCAGTGAGAGTCGTACCAGCCCAATACGCCTATCGGTTGCAGAGATGAGACCCTTGTGTTTCCTCCTCATACTTATAGACGATTTCCTGACTGACTTATATACACGACAGAGGTACTCGTGACGTCTGTATCAACAATATCATCGTTAGCAACAGCTTTCCCGACAACCATTACTACTAAAGCATCGTCACCAGCCTGCATAACTGGACCAATACGAGTCACATCGTTATAAGCAAAAATGTCGTGGTTAGGCATAACAACCTCGTTTCCAAGTATATCCACCAAGCCTCTTGGTGTAGCGTAGAGGTTTAGTTATCAAGAATATGTCAATACGAGTACCCGATATCCTAGTTATCGTATTCGTATAATCGTCGTTTCAAGACTTCCTGCACATCCTGAACTCGGATACATCTGCAAGCCTTTGATGATTTCCAAACTCACTTATGTCTTTCTCGCCTGGTCTTCATTTCCCAGTACGCAAGGTGGATTACTGGAATAGATGCAGAAAAGGGCATACGATGTCATTCTAAGTTCCTCTTACGCCACCTACCAGGAGGAGCTCAACACACTGACCTTCCCAGTCATCTACACCCGTGACCTCATCCGACAGTTCGTAATGAAGTTACGCCCCATCGTGTTCCACCGTCACTCCCTGTGATCTGTTATCCCTTGTCCCCTAGATGCAGGTCGGCAACACCAGTGCACTTTACCAATAAGAGCTTCTGTAGACTCGTACAAGAACAGTCCCTTCACAACCATTGTGCACTACAGGGAAATGACGGAAAATAAGAAAACTAAGGAAGGAAGAATATCAGGAAGAAACTATAAGGAGAGGAGAAAGGCTACGAGAAGGAGAATGTAAAAAGGAGAAAGGAAGGTGAAATAAAAAGACTAACAAATTAAGAAAGGAAAAAGGAAGAAGTAGCAACAAGAAATAAATTGAATGAAACGATAAAGATTCGAAAACAAAGAGAAAAGAGAAATGGAAGTTTGTGATATATCATTAGTCTTGAAAATGATGATTATTAGTATGATAAGGTTGAAAAAGTGTAGAAGCAAGTGAAAATAGTACAATACTAGTGTTTAGATTTTCACTGTCAGAGATTATCAAGTCTAAATATACGTAAACAAAGCATCGCTGTGGTGTAGCTGCAGAAAACTAAGGAAACGCGGGCAGGGCTGGACTTATAGCAGCGTGGTTTGAGTAGGGACGTGGTCCAACTAGGATTAACTTGGTTCTAGCTTCCGAGGCTTTGAAAAAGAAATAGATCCTGTTAGGAATAGCTGCACACAAACGCTGTGAGAGATGTTGCTGCGACGTGTTGATAATGAGAAGATATCTGAAATTATACACTTTTTTTTGGCATCCTCATGATGAATTGAGTGTCGAGAAAGACTGTAAGTGCTTGCAAATAACCAAGTTTGTTAGAGACCTAAAAATCATTTACTCTGACGAAGACTCTTTGACACCTCCGTATTCCTTTTACGCTACCGCTCACAGGATGAGCATGGGGAGCACTATAAACTAGCCGGTGCTGACAGCAAAATCAATGCCCGGAAAAAAGAAGTAATGTGTTGGAGTTAGTTGGAGGAAACGGTGCTGCTCTGGGTAGTTCTTAGCGCTGGCCAACGAGGAGGAAAGGGGGCAAAGTTCTATGTGTTGAACGAGGTAATGCTGCCGTTTGCCAGACTATAAGGAGGGCTGGTCTGTGATATAGAGAGAGCAGTACTGATGGTCGTGGGCTTGGATGGTGGTGGCTAGAGAGGAATGAAATTCGAGGCATTTACGTGCGTTTTTGTATTTACGGTAGTTACCTGCGCGGTACATGAGCAGAACAGATGACAGGAAACATGACAAACTATGGCGAGGTTATCTGCTATCGTGATCTTATTTGTGGTAGGAACAGGATAATTGATTAGTATAGGGCACACTGTGGAGGCATGGGTCAAGAATAGTATATACACTATAGTGTATATACCAGGTGCTGGTTAACGTGGGAGTGTGAGAAGTAAGCAGGGCAGCTGAAGGAGGTATTGAAATGGAACCAAAACAGCAACTGTGTGCTACGCTAAGACATCATCGCTTGATTGGGTAAGGTAGGAGTATGACTAGTAGACGAGGATAGCAGGAGGAGTAGGTGTTGGAATGGAGCCAAAACAGCAGGTGTGGGCCACGCTAAACCATCATCACTTGATATGTGTGTGAACGCTGCCTGAGGAATGACAACCACTCGTCACCAGGCTAAGTGGTGAGGAGGACAAGCATCAGCCCAGCTCAAGGGTAGACTCTGCTAGGCTCCGTGTCGCTCGACGAAGTAACTAAACCGAGGTCGTCTGTGTCCAACATTAGACAGGCTTGGGCCTCGACTGCCGACAATCATACAGAAGTTACTAATACAGTGACCTTAATCTAACTCTATTTGTGTATTCAGATACCTAAACGAAGGTTACAGGTTCTTATTACAGAAATAAGCCCATGATTTCAACGAGTGATAGGCTAAATTCTTAAAACTACTGTAGATGTAATTGGCTAGTTCTAAAAGTGGCTTACAAGATTTTGACTAATGGTGATTTAACGTCTTGAATACAACGGTATGACGCCCTGAGTTTGATAGCTTGACCTTTGACCACATAGGATTCAGTAATGTTTTCATCTTGTTTAATGTGGTAATAATGAGCGCACATTCTAGCAACAGAATTATACTCACTTATCATCGGGAACAATAAAAAAAAAACCACAGTTTTAATGAAACGTCCATTCTTTTTCTTTTTTTTTAACTTTTCATTAGCAATCTGTTTGCATAAAAGGTACATTTCACATTTCATTTTCTTTTGCTGATTATCATCTCTGTATAAGGATATACCTCATGGAGAAAAATAGATAAATGTAACTAGCTTACTGGGGGAGACCAAAAAATAGAGTGTGATAGCATTCAGCACGTAATTATATTTGAAGGTCATTGTTTGAAGGAGGTAAGTCCATGCGTCCTCGCCTCAGTCTTCGCATCCTAGCCTCATTCCTCGCATCCTCGCTTCAAAAGCCATATATCCGCAGTGACAGTGAGTAAAGTCTTCTTACGCCCCTCACACCTGAAAAAAGATGTTCACGTTTTATCATTTTCATCTCGTTTGGTGATTATACTTTGGGGTTATGGCCCCTTAATGAAACTGGCATTTGGTAGGTCTAAAGCCCAATTAGCCAAGTAGCCAACCAACCGCCCTCGATGTATTGTACCCAGAGTACGCTCTATACTTGCTTCCACCTACCCCTAAGTATATATACCAAACACTCATTCTTTCACTGAAATGCTTTGTCTATGTGTAGTTAAACAATTCATATTTTCAAAACTAAAAAGAGAAAAACTCACTCGATGTTTGAATCTCCGGCTTTATTCTCATCTATGTAAAGTGAGCTGTAAGCAAGTTATGCTACAGCCATACCCAATGGGACACAGGGGATTATAGAACACGTATCATGAGTTAAAACACACACACACACACACACACACAGGCATTACCTTACCCTTGCCCCTTACTGAATAAGACAGGAGACACAGAAAGCGAAACCTGCATCGCTTCTTCAACTCTTAACTAACTATTGTCTTACCGTCATATGTATTCTTGGGTGTACATAGCCATTGTATGATTATACATATTGGAATATATGAATACAGTATGAACTGTATGTCTTTTATGGATAATTATTCACGTTCATCTGTCAAATTGTCTTTAAGTGTATTTCACAAATTGCAGAGAGCTTAAACATACTGCAAAATCATAGGATGTAATGCAATTGATCGGCTGATTGATTTGTACCCTCGTCAGCGGAGAGTTTATAATGCACCACAACCTCATCCTTTAAAGTAGCGCAAAATCATTACATTGGAAAGATTTTATTATCTTTGTACTTGACCTACTTCGAACCTTCCCTAATGTAACAAGTTGTCAAATGCAGAGTTTAATTAACAGTTGGAGGTGGATCTCAGTGCTGTTGACTACTGTTATGCTGGTTCCTCTTCCATGCCTTAATGAAAGGTTTGAAATGTGTCGTAACTTTGGCACTGTATTTGTGTGTGTGTGTGTGTGTGTGATTACCTATCTGTAGATAACTATTTCTAATGTATGTGGAAGGAGCTCTACACTCTTGGGTCCCTATATTTTGAACTTAATCTTTGAGCCTGTTTATGCTGTCCACATTTTCAATCTCATAACTCATTTTATTCCGTTCATTCAAAAATAGACTATAAAATTGCTTCTCTTTCATCATTATCTACACGTTCCTAACTTGATTTCATAATATGTCCTCTGGTTGTTCTATCCCTGTCTCTTTCAAAGGAGCTGTTCACAATTTACGTTATCAAGGTGTTTAAAAACTTAAAGGTTGTGAACAGGTCACCTCTTACTCCTCTCTCCTCGATGGTTGGTAAGTTTACGTCCCTAATCACTCCCTGTTACATACCTCTCTCAAATATGGTACCCTATTTCTTGGCTTCCTTTTAAAGCTTCATTATTAGATCTTTGATACATTTTCAAGTGTGGTGAGCAGATTCGAGAAACTTGTTCTAGTTTCGTCCAAATGCAGGATGTTGTCCTCTTCGTAAATATTTCCCGTCTTCACGCATTTGAATCTTCGTCAGCAGAGAGCTCCTGTAGTGTTCCTCTAAGGTGGGACTCTGGAGACAGGTTTGGGATGATGCCAACTCACAAACCTCTGTCATTCACATAGAATCCTGCAATTTATTACCTGCTAGGTATCATGCATTCATTAGTGATGTTCCTATCCAAATTACTTTACATTTACTCGGGCTGCACTTCATCAAATATGTATCTGACCAACTTTGGAGTTCGTCTACGTCCCCTTGTGAGCTGGTGCAATCATCCTCGCTTTATACTTCCCTCAGGACCTTCGTACCGTCCACATACATATTCATGTAGAAGTCCGGTTGTTGTTGTTGTGTGCGTGTTTACGTGAGTGAGTGAGTGTGTATGTGTGTGTGTGTGTGTGTGTGTGTGTGTGTGTGTATTACCAATTTGTAATGTACGGGGAGGGAGTTTTACATCCGTTGAACCCCTTCTCTTGAACGTTCTCCACTATCCTATAATTCTTTAAACTTCTGAATGCTCTCCGCATTTACCACATCCTCTCTCAGCCTATCCCATTCATCTTATACAATGGAAGTACTTCTGTATATCTTATTTAGAATATCTTTGCTTAATTTCATGTTATGTCTTCCAGTTATCCTATCCCTACATTTTTCGAAGAACCTTTTACTGCCAACATCATCATTCTGATTCAAAAACACAGAGTTTGTGATCAGGTCGCTCCTTGCTCTACTCTCTTCCTCGGTGGGAATCTCTAAGGCTTCTAACCTTCCCTTATAACTCGGCTTTCTTAATTCTGGTACCATCATTGTTGCTCTTCTCTGCACCTGCTCAACTAATTCCTTGTGCTTCTTTGAATAAGACTGTGAAGCATATCATACTGTGCGTTTATGCGTGTGTGTGTGTGTGTGTGTGTGTGTGTGCACTGCGTATAACCATGGCAGAACGTGAGCCACTGGGGGGAAGCGTTGTGAGAGGGAGGGATTGGGGTGGCCGAGGTCGAAGCGAGGTCGGAGTCAGATTTCGGGAGGAGGGGTGACTGGTGAGGAGGAGGGATGAGGGGCGCCCTGGGGTATCGGCTGAGGAGGAGGAGGCGGCAGCATCGGATGGCACTGGTATAACAGGGGTCGCCAGGACACTTTTTGTCACGGTAAATACACACACACACACACACACACACACACACACATCACCCCTGCTGGCGGCCAGCACTCGGGTCTGGCGGCCGGCCGCAGGCCTGACTGACTTCTTGGAGCTGGTGGTTGTGAATGACGATAGTGAGCTTGGGTTGGTCGGTTGTGAGTGTAGGTTGTGTGGGATCTTGGTTGTGAAGGATGGTAGTGAAGTGGTTGAGTTGACTGAGGTTATAAGGTGAGTGGAATCTTGGTTGTGAATGATGATAGAGAAGCAGGTGGTTTGGTTGATGGAGTAGGTTGAATGGAATCTTTCGTGTGCCATTGTGAGTAGTGGTGTTGTGAGGTAAATGTGGCTATGGGCAATGTGGTAGTAATGGCATGGGTTTGAGGTGAATGAGTCCTGCTTCAGGTGTGGTAGACAGATGTGGACTGTTTAGTTGATGATAATTGTGTTAGATGAGACATTAATAGAAAATTTGAATTAATCATTACTAAGTAGAAATAACTCATTATGACGGTGAATACAACGTTAAGAAATTGAAGACGTCTACAGATGTAACATCAACTGAATAAATCCTTCCACTGACAGTAGTAAAGACTCGCTACTTTCCCCGTAGACATCTGTAGTGAAACCTCTACAAGTGATAAAGAAATTATAGACCACCAGATTGTTACAAACGTGTGAGCCATTACATCACAAACTCCTTTTCTACTTGTATATGAATGTTACATCTTTTGTAATTGTGGTGTGTGACTTTCGTAGAAATGAGGCATGAATTAATATACTTTATATGGATGCCGGGGGCATCAGAAATGCTGCATTTTGGTCTAAACAGATATCCTATCTCTGAGTAGATATACTAGATATCTTTCAAGTTGTCGGACTGAAGTAACAAAAGTTCTGTGGTAAATGAAAGATATAGAATATAGGTCTTACTTAATTCTAAAATAAGGGTATATTTTTCCTATATATCTACAAGGAAACTGCATTTATGTGATATTAGGAACCATATGCGACAGACACATGGATTAATGTCATGTCTGAGCCTTGTTCACGTCAGACTTTCAAAAGTCATCGTCTCAAAACACAAGACTAATGGTTTTCAGTCACCTGCTGCACAAATGATGAGAGCTTAGGAACGCGCCCAGTTTTTTTCTTAAAAGTTTAAAATTTCCTTGGCCATGATAGCCCTCTTATTAAGGGCGACATGAGCATCCATAAAGCATGTGCACGTCGCCTTCACGAACAGACAGACTAAAAAAGGGATATACAAACTAATTGATGTCTTCCCCTCCTTCGGAGCGAAAGGAGGTGTTGAACACGGGCTTAAAGACAAGGTTTTTTATCTCGCTCACTCTTTACTGTTCTGTAGCTCGGCCTAATACGACCTTGGGTACACAGACCTAACTCAAGACAATCATATTATGGTTCCCATTAGCGTCGCTCACCCTGTGGTCGGGGATGATAAGAAAAAACAGAACATAAACATCATAAAATTCATCTCGGAATGTAAACTATAGGCCATAAACAGCAGAGAAGACTCGTAAAATCAGGGGAGGACAATGGTAAGAACAACGTAACAGACTAATTGTGCCAAAAACTTCTTTAGAAATGAAACTAACTTCGGAATTATCCCTTGAAAGAAGGGGAAAATGAGATGCTTCCGAAATGTAGTAAGTGGGACTAGAATCTATTAATAAGGAATCATTCTGTTAAGGAGAAGGAAAGGTTTCATAGTATTATAGATGCAGAAAACTTTCTATTTAGCTGATGCCTCCGGCAAATCTTATTGAAAGCAATATATCTTCGAACTTTAAAAGCTAATGGAAATTGTAATTTGCCATATCATAAAACAACTACTTATCTTTCATCCATATATTTAAGCATTACTCAAAACAATGTCCTCTTATATTTTTCTTGGGCAACTCCGTTGAACAATGGAGCTATGGCAATCAATGCCCAACATGCGTGTATTTTGCTTAGTTCATTGGGGGATTATGTTTCTATGAGGCTGGCTGTTATACACAAGTATCAGTGTCTTTGGCTTAACTGATGGCGTATTTTTCCCTGCAAATACCAAAAGTATCGTATAATTATTTTATATTTCTAAAATGTGAGGTGGAAAACACACTATAATTATACATACAAGAAAATGTACATTGTTTCTTTCCATAAGGAGCAATGAATGATTAAGAAGACTTACATCAGGAATGTACTCATGAGAAGCAATGGGTTATGCACGCTCTACTGTTAATTAAGTTCTCAGTCATTTGAATGAAGATCCAAAGGTCAGGACCTCCCATCCTACCCCGTATATCAAATGATGTGTGCAACTGTTCCAAGGAATGTGGCCAAGCCTTGAGGGATTAGGACCTCCTCAAACTGTGTTGCGAGTGGCGGATATATATACATATTACAAGGGCTAGTTACATCATAGGTCTGAATCCATGTCGCTGAGATGATCTTACTACCAGCAAGATGTCCACACATATACCATGGTGATTAAAGCATTACCAACCTCGTAAAATGTGATCGATTGTAAGTCTGACCCACTTCAGTGCCACTTAATTAAAATGTGACACCGAACTTATCATGTAGAATTTCCTCTGTTATGTTAAACACAAGCACAGATTTCGTCAGCTGCAGCCGAGGCTTTGGAAAACATATTACCAAGAAGTTATCAGTTGCGACATAAGGGCAGTATGTGTTCAGATTTAATTTCCCGTGGTATTCGCAGTTCATTGATCTTTGGACCGTGTTTCTTAGGTGTTACAGACTTGCTGTGGGTACTGTATTTCATCATTCATCTCTGCTGCTGATTGGTTCCGCGCTACTGAACGGTTCATCCTCGTCACATGATCTGTTCATCAATATGACGATACTCTCTCATCATTTTGTATACTCTGTTTGATCACTTGACGTAGCATTTCTTGGTGATTTGTACCACATAGACATACTTTTCCGTATGATATTAGACTTTCTAATCTTATATTTTTGGGTCTGACCAGAATATCTCACTCTAAAATATTGTTAAGAGCATAAAGGTCCAGTGATTCATTATTCCCAAGTCTTCTTGAGTTATTTCATTTGCGTACAGAAGGATGAGGACTTTACCCCTCTACTTGCTATACCCTAATCCCGGGAATGAAGTACAGAAGGTCTAACTGATATCAAGTCCTTTTAGCATAAATTCATAGGTGATTCGGTTGTTCAAATGTGACATTCTGCTCCCCTGAATACAGATGAGGAACATCTTAAGCTTGAGGATACAAGGCTTGGCGTTACTTGAGGAGGTTCCAACACTCACCTATGTAAATCTTTTTCCACGGTAGCAAGGAAATCTTCAGCGTCTCTCTCTCTCTCTCTCTCTCTCTCTCTCTCTCTCTCTCTCTCTCTCTCTCTCTCTCTCTCTTACACACTCTAAGTTAAAGTCCTGGTTAGATATTTTGAGAAATTTCAGTGTCTTCCTGAAAGTGACAGTGCGAAATTACATAATCCACTGTGAGAAAGAAACCAATTTGATACTGGTCTAAAATGCATCAAAATATCTTCTCTTCGAGCCGGATAAAAAGCGTGAAATAAATCATCAGAATAAAAGTACAGAAAATACATAAAGTATATCTACAGAAAATACATAAAGTATATCTCCCAAAACCGTGAATTTGATTGACCAAAGCCTGAACAGAGTCTGTGTTGTCTCAGATGTAAAATGGATGTAAAAGGCAGACTCACTAAAGGGGAAAACAATGTCCGCCATTTGCAGAAGACGAAAAACGTTTCCAAGACGGAAAAAAAACGTTTCCACGAGTCTCCTTTAACAGCGCTGGTCCAGCTGTGATCCCTTGCGTTGTCCAGATAAAGAAGTTAACCAGGATCTTGTGAGATTCAATTAACCACAAAGTGGATCCCGATTAGAAAGTAGTTTTGGGAATACACCGAAAACGTTTTCGGAGGAATTTGCCGAATACATGTCGGGAATCCTCGGAGGCTTCGTGGACGTCAAAGACTAAGGTAATGCAATTAGCATCTATCGTTTCCCGAGTCAAGCAGGAGGCAGGAGCGAGAGGAGACCGAATTCATGAACGTAATAAACTTAAATGAACTACGTTAAGCTTGAGCGGTAATCCAGTCGACTAGTGGGGGGAACTCAAAGAGGACTAAATCGGATGAAATCTAATGAACTGACGCGGGGTTTCGCCAAAGGAGGATGTCAAGAAATTGCAGTTGACTGCACGGTGTCGGAAGACTCTGATGGATATCGACAGCGATTGATTCACGGTGTCAGAGTCGGAGCCGCCGACTGTAGATTTCATATGTAATGTATGTTATAGGTGGAAGGGGCTGGACGGCGCTGCAGATCGGCTCGTTGAGGAGGCTTTGGTAAAGTGTGGGAGGCGATGTGACTTCGCGCGTGCGGGTCAGCGAGAGAAGTTGGTAGGTGAGTGCTCAGTTGTGATTGATTTAATTATCTAGCGCGAATTACACTACACACACACACACACACACACACACACACACACACACAAGCACGAAGGATAACCAGAGGCCATAAGGAAATTAAGCAAGAAACTTGTTTTGAAAGAAAGGCTGTAAAGAAGTACTTCTATAGTGGTGGATGAATGGAATAAATTCGAGGAGGATGTGGTAAATGTAGACAACATAAAGAAGTTCAAAAAGTTGTACCACAGTAGAGAATGTTCAAGAGATGGGGCCGCACGAGTGCAAAACTTCCTCCCCTTACATCACAAAGAAGTAATTACAAATGAGTAATTATATACAAGCCTCCGTAGTACAGTAATTAACATTATGACCTTCTAGTCTAACGGACCCAAGCTCGAGTCCCGGACAGGGCAGCGGACTCATAGCCAAACCTAACTGTTCATCCTCTCAAGAGCCAGCCAATGACTGGTTACCTGACATAAGCTGGGGTGTGTATAAGTGTTCACACAAGAGATCAAGAAATGGCAGTATAAGCTGAAATAGCTCTACACATAAGGCATGGAGTATAATCATATACAGGCTATTGGAAAGTCGATTTCCATGTCTTGTCGGCTTCCATAGTAATCAAGTTGAGTGTATGCCCAAGAGGGACCATTGTCACCTTCCAGTGTCTCATTCGTGGTGTCCAGCAGGAGGGATGATGAGACACTTGTGTTTCCATATCAACGCAAAAGAAGCCTTGGAAGACGTACCTGTATGACAGCAGTACCTCAACGACCCTCTACTAGTACCAGGGCTGAGAGCATCTCCTGACAAAGACAACCTGCAGAACCTACACTGAGCTGAGCCGTCGCCCTCTATGTCTCCCGTAACTAAACCGAGCCTGAAGCCATGCATGTCCACCTTGCTTGTATAACCTTGACCCACGCCTTACTGTCTCACTGGACCAGCCTCTTTCAAGGCTGTTCAGTTCGCCAAGCTTCTCCTCAATACAGCTAGACGAAGCTGGAAGAATACACGCCAGTACCATCAACATACCTGAAGCGAATCGAAACGCTTCGGTACCTGTGCGAGAGCTCAGAATCGTCGATACACCTGTACTCACTAATTCCGCCACCATAATACACTACTTAAGAGGGACAATTAAGAAATTAATATGAAAAAGGGCAAAGAAGATCATCCCCGATTCCTCTCACACCATTGAACAAGGGGCACTCACACCACTGACCCTCCTCCACTCACTACTGTTTATGAACTTGACTTCATCAGACAGTTCAGGATGGAGCTACCTCACCGCTCTCGCCGATGTAATCCCTCAGTTTCCAGTTACAAGCGGCTGCCTCAACGACTGTAAACCTTTTCGAACTCGTTCGAAACGCTCTAAGAACGTACTCATACTGCCATTGTGAATATCATCAGTGATGATTGATGAATTATTCCCTAGAACTGGATCTGTCGAAGAACGGGCGACATTAGGGAAGTTCTGGAGACCCAAGTCGTGCTATCAAAATTTTCTTTTATATTCTATTTCAATTTCACTTCCTGATTTTATGGGACATTACTGGTTAAAATCGTCAATGGTCTATATAATATAGTGTTATTTAAGCAGAGTAGGAAATATCTTTTTATGGGAAAAATGGCATAGCAAAATTTTATTGCTACTGAATATCATTTAGACCTTTCTCTTTTGTTTTGCGAGTAAGGAAGGGATGGTACTTTTGTTAATTATCCTGATTTTCAACCTAATCTAAGTATTATGAAAACATTGAATTTATGATTGCAATGTCTTGAGAAGGAAACAGATATTCTTGATTTAATACACATATTTTTCATAGTATCAGACATCAAATTTGGATTTATTCTCTACTGAAGTTTAGACAAGATTTCGTCTTATTCATCTGAGCTTTGACTTCATGAAAGGAGTCCGGCATAGCTTAGAGTCCATGTAACAAACTAACCATAGGTAGCTGAAGTAAAGGCATCTCACCCTATTGTGACTGGCGTACCTTTGCTCTTTTAAATACTGAACAGGTGTGCGGAACATTATACTTGGAAGAATGATTGTAAGATGGAGTTCGTCAGCTGGCCTTTGGCGAAGTCGAATGCGGTTAAGCTACTGTCACCTGTCGATGCTGAGGGCTGGATTCTGCCGAATGCATTTGTTGTTGTTCTGGGTTGTGTCCTACAGATGCAAATCGGCTACTGTGGCATGCACAGTATCGGTTTGGAGATTGAGGTAAATAGATACAGTAGAGAGAGAGAGAGAGAGAGAGAGAGAGAGAGAGAGAGAGAGAGAGAGAGGAGTGGAAAATCAGAGACACAAGACTGCTGTAGGAGGCAAAAAGATACATGTCTTAGTTACATGCGAACCTGTAGTGTGGTCTGTTGGTGAAGGGGGTACAGAGGTTAGGTTAGGTTAGCTTATTACTCAGGACTTGATCATATCTCATGCAACCATCGATCCCTCCGTCGTGTAGCCACGTATATCTGGACTGTTGCTGCTAATTACAACACGGTGACAGCCACTTACTACACCCTGACGGATATCACGACGCGACAGCTTGTGATCATACTATGACAGTCATTGACAACATTACAACAGTCAGTGATCACACTTTGACAATCAGTGATCACACTATGCCTGTCACTTATAACATCAAGACAGTCAAGGATCACAACATGACATTTTGTGATGATCTTACGAGTCATTGATGACATCATGACGGTCAGGGACCACTCGCCATGGCACTCAGAGATGACACTTTAGCCGTTTATGATCACATCATTTGGTCAAACATCATTCCATGACAGTCACATCTAATTACAATTATCATACCAATATGTGTGATCACACCATGACATTAAACCATCTTATAATGATAGTCCAGTCACAGATCACTGGCGTAAACAAACACGCTGACACAATTACTGAGCATATGACACCCAGTTTACAGGATCCTACCTCATACTACAAGGGATCAGGGAAGACTGTAGACAAAAAAGGAGTGAAAACCGCCTCTTGTACGACACCTCAAAACGATGAAAACTAATCAGACATCACATTTGTCTCACTTTACAGTACTTATGAGGAATTCAAACGATGCAAAGACAAAGAAGATTTATTGCCTTTCTTTGCCTTAGAAGCGGCTATGACTAGTCAAAATCACAACAGCTCGTAAAGACCTAGAAACTACCGACTTGTCCTCATAGTCACGTATTCATAGCATCAAATCTCGTCACCTCCCACGGACTTGAGCTATTAGTTATATATTCACCCACGATTATATGTTATGACGTTTAAGGCTTGGCCAGTAATTACTCTCAAGTGCCACTTAGACCGGATTCTCTCGCCTCGATTATGCCAGAGACTAAAACAATAACTGACCCCGCGCCACTTCGAGACCTCCTCTGTAAACACTGGCCCATTTTGGCGGGAGATCTCTCCTTCGGAAAAATAAACAGAAAATCATCTTATCTCACCCCTTTATAAACTTTGCTGACCAGCCATATCTCTTGATTTATTATAACGTCTCGCGGCGGCTATATTCATTTCTTTGGGAAGTTAGGCTGACGCGGGTTTTTGATGAATAATGAGGAGGAGGGAGGCAAAATGCGCTGAGGAGAGAGAGAGAGAGAGAGAGAGAGAGAGAGAGAGAGAGAGAGAGAGAGAGAGAGAGAGCGTACGTGCGCATGTTTGTGTGTGCGTGTGTGTGT